>VZTT01047752.1:0-18441 GCA_013400855.1 Buphagus erythrorhynchus
GGCACGGCACACACAACAAAACACCCCCGAACCCAATACAGCCCCGGCCCCCTCCCCTCCGCGGGCCCCACAGCCCCTTGCCGCCCCCGCGGGGGGAGGGAGGGCCGCTGCTGGGCACCGGCCTGCCCGGGCCCGGTCGGGTCACCGCCACTGCACCTTTGGCGCCCATTACTGAGGTAAAAAACATTTTTTAAAATTGAAGCGGCCCGGTGGGTTTGTTTCGTGGAGGCCAGGACGAGGGAGGGGGCGCAAGGAAGCGGCAGCAGGCCCTACTCTGGACACCCCCGCGAGGGGAGGGGTGACGGTGGGTTTAGGGGAGGGGGATTGCACGGCTCCGGTATTTGGCTGGTAAACGAGCACCGGCCGTGGTCTGGCCTAGTCTGCCGCTCCTGGAGAGAGAGAGAGAGAGAGAGAGAGAAAACGACCATTGTGGCGTGCTCGGTCGATCGACGGGGCAGTCCCGTGCCGGAACCACTGGCTGCAGCGTGAGCCGGCTGAGGTCGGAGCTGGTCCGGTCGCGGTGAGCAAAGCCTGCTGTCCAAGGGGCGTAGGGCGATGGTCGCGGGGATGACGAGCGCGGGACACAGAGAGAGACAGAAAATGGAGTCTGAGCGGGCGGAGGCGGCGGCTTGAACCCGACCCTTTTACCTTTGCCACCGGGAGGGCGGAGGGGAGGGGGCGGTGGGTACTTTGCATACTGGGCTGAGACCGCCGCCATCTTACCGGCCACATCCTCACTGCCATGCCTGGGCCTTCTCTAGGCGGACACAAGGCTATACTGGAGGAAAGGGGAAGGGGCCTAATGGCGGCGGCAGCAACCCCGCCTGGGCTCTGGCGGGCGGCCAGCGCCGCCATCTTGTGCTCAGCGAATCCCTGGGGGGGCTCTACCTCCGCTGGAGAGGCGGCCCCGCCATCATTACAAGCGGGTGGCTCGGCCAATGGGCGCTCTGCGGGGGAGCGCTGCGCCTGTCGTGGGGTCATTGGTTGGGGCTGGGGGCGGGCTGGGGGCGTGGCTCGGCGGCGCGCGGGGAGGGAGCTGCCTAAGGCCCTTCAGCAGCGGACGGGGCGCGGTGCAGCCAATGAGGGCGGGCGGCGCACGTGACGCAGCCAATGGGGGCGCGGCGCGGCGCGGCCTGGCCCGGGTGTGGGCCGGGCTCCTGCCGCCGGGACGGTGTACCGGAGACTGCGGCAGGGCCGGACCCGCTCCCCGCGCGTCTGGCCGATGGCAGCCTGATGGAGGCCGCTCGGTGTAGCCGAGTCGAGCTCACAGCGTAAAGAACCTCGTTTCATTAAGACAAAGAAACAAATATCAATAAGTTTGAATTCGGCCTTTTGCCATGTCTTGTCAGTCGGGCCAAAACCCTTAGAACCTCTCAAGTGGACTTTATGACTTACTTTTGACGTTTCATTGCAGCTTAGGGAAAGATTAATGATTTCACACTGTGTTTTGGACAGCGTATATTGAGCTGGCTGCCACCCTATTACACTGAAAATAATTTCCTGGTGCTCCAGGTGCCTCTTCCTAGTTTTTAAGTTTCACCTCTTGTGTTGGTTTGTTTCGGGGGTTTTTTTGTGGTTGCCTTACAAACTGTTGCTCGGGGCTTTTGCTAGGAAGCTGATTTTGCCCTCTGGGAGTTGACACCATTAAGAAGCTTGGCATGGCTATGTACGGTCTCTGTGCTTCAGCTGGATTTGATCAGATAGTCTCAGCTTAAGGTTCTTTTATGAAGGTCGAAAGTACAAAAAGTCTTGATGATAATACCAACAACAGCAAATCTGTCAGTGTCATTCTACAGCAAACACTTGTGTTTTGTGTCTGGGAAAGGTGCTGTTATGAACAAAGTATCTCATCTGCAGGGCTTCTGTCATCATGAAGTGCTGAGAAAACAGCATGTTATGAGCATATGGTTATGCTTCCTGTGCTTCTTGCTGAATAGAAAAAAAAAATAAGAGGAAACACTGAAAAGGAACAACTGAGAAACCATCCATAAGCTGGATTTGGTAGAAACGGTTCATAGTCTTAATCAAGTGCAAGACTTCAATAAAATAATGGCAAGCTGAAGGGGAAACTAGCATAAATACAATTTCCATGTAGGAGAAACTAGCATAAATACAATTTCCATGCGGATGTCTCAACTTCGATTGTGCATTGTTACAACTAATCATTACTTGACATATAGAAAATTACTTTCATATTTGTCACAATATAAGTGAATCCTTGTAACTTAATGAATTTTGACATACTTAACAATGTTAGCTTTGTAGAAGTTACATTTTAATGGGTGCTAGAGATATGCATACATTTTTCTGTTATGTGTGTTGCTATTTGCTGTATTTTAAAATTTTATATTAAATGATTGCTTTTCAATTACAAGCAGAGTTTTCCAATGAAGCATCAAATGAGCCAGCATTCAGGAATGCCTTTTTATTACCAACACCTTGATCAGAATATGAAGTCTAGCCCTGTAATTAGCAAGTCACAATTAAAAACTGAATGCATTAATTGGAAATCTTAACTGAATTTACCTTGGAAGAAACACACCCCTAATAATGATAATTAAAAATACATTGGAAGTGTTTTTTTTCTTGTTTCTTTGCCTTTGATTTGTATTTTTTTTTTTAAACCCCTAAAGTTGAAGGTGAAGTTACTTGGAATAGGATAAAATGATTCTGCAGTATTTTGTTCTCATTGTAATAATAGTATCACATTATATTAAAGAAATAGTTTAAATAACGGAAGATTCATTTTTAGATGTAACTGTTTATTTCCCTTATTGTGTAAGATTACTCTTAAGAATATGGATTAACATGGCAGTTTGACTGAATGACTTGATAAAATTTTCTGCCAAACAGCATTCTTAGCTTGCTGCTCCTTGGTTCAGCATGTGGTGGAGAAGCAGTTGAACTGCAAGGTTTTTCCTGCCTGAGCTGAGGAAGGCGCCTTTGAGATCTGTGACCTCCACACACTGCATCAGTACTTGACTTTGAAATTATCCCTTTCTCACTTATGAAATTAACATCTCTTCTTTACAGCTTAAATAACAGAATGAAAATAGTACATTAGAGGCTTAATAACGTAAAAGGATAACTGTACCTCAGCAGTTTGAACAGCATGGCTCTAGTATGCATGTCCCATCTATGTATATGTGTGTGTGTATGTGTGTGTGCACACACATCAATGGCATCTTCTCTTTTTTGCCAGATATATCAAGCAGAATTGTAAATTTTCAAAAAGTCATAGCAGAGCTTTCTTTAATACTAAGAAAAAATCCAAACTTTTGTGCCTGATGGAAGTTGCTGGCATCTTTCCGAACAGGTTCTCTAATGGTCTTGTTTCACCATGGCAACCAATATGGAGGTGCTGGCTCAGCAGGTAGTGGAGACTCAGCAGGTGGCTGAGGTGAGTGACAGATGATATCACAACAGTTGGTAATATGAGATTTTGAAATTAAAAGCATATTAGGGTGTCCCTGCTGTTTACCATTAAGTATAAATGGAACAGAAGTTTTTTATAGAAAAGTGTTGCTCTACACTTCAGGACAAGCATGAAACCAGTGCAAGTCAGACGTGTTTTGTTCACCCTACTTTGTTCTGGTGGCCCCCATATTAAGAATGCAAATAGGAAGTTCAACATGAGGTATAGAGAAACTTGGCTGTATTATAGATTGTTTTAAAAATGAATGCAACAAAATTTCTTGTCATTTGATCATTAGATTGACCATTTGGGACATGGAAAGCTTCTGCACCTAATTTGAATTGTAATCTAGATCCACCACAGTGTTTGAAGTTACCTGTTTTACTCATGTGCTATACTGAATTTCCAGAAAGGTGGTTAATTTAGATCAGTTTTTATATTTTGTGTCTACACTTAAAAGAAAAAAAAGCACAAAACCTACTTAAAGGGATATTAAGTGGTGTCTTCATGCATATTTACTGAAGCTTGGATGCTCAACAGCTGAAAAGTTTAAATCAACTCATAAACACAAACTGCAAATGTTCATGGCCATAGTAAATAATTTATCTCCTTCACTATGCAAACTTCAGTCAAAAAATAAACTAGATCTTTTGTTTGATTAAAATTATTTGGTTTAATATCCTTAAAGTTTACTGTGATTTTTTTTATGGTTACGTAATTAAGGGATTTAATAAATAAAGGGCAAATGAGCTGAGAGACCTGTGTAGATAAGGCCACTTTTCAGACATTAGTTTGGAATTTTCTTTCATCTATTGAGCTAAGATTGCACCTCTATATTAAAAAGTATTTTTAGTTCAAGAAGAAGCCCTATATAAGAAGACAATATAAGTTTAATTCTGTTTTTAGAAGTGGATTTAAGATTCCCTATTCAGAAGTACATTTTTAAAAAAGAAATTTCATTCTTTTTAGCATGGAAAATGGCCTGTAAGTAACATCTACAGAATAGTTTCAAAAAACTTCCTGAGTTTTACAGTGAAAGCCAACAAGAGATTTTTCACTCTAGATTTCTGTATCAGGTATGAATTTGGCAAGCTGCATTTTTAAAAAACACTTCCAAATATACTTGGAATGAGCAGCCTGTAATGGAAATACTGACAAACTTTATACTATTTTGGTAGAAGTTGGGTGCTGTAATAACATCTAAAGCACATAAAATATATGACATTTGTAATTCCTCGTGCAGGAAATGCACCGTGGTTACATAGTGTGATGGTTGTATCTTGCCACTGGAGAGATCGCTCCATCTCAAGTGTATGAAGCTCTGTGATTTCTTCCTGGCCGGTGGGTAAATAGAGGGCTTCATCTCTTTATAGTATTCACTGCTGCTTAAATGATATGCCTGTCCACTACGTAACACCATGAAAACTTTGTTCATGGAAAAACAGTTGTAAGCAGCGTTATCTTGTTAGGAATCCGTTAATACTATGACGATGTTAATACAGAATAATTTCTTTACGAATGGCTGGCTGCCTGCTATTTGTGTCTTCTGTCAGATAGTTTCTAATGCAGGTAAATACATAACTAGTTATAGCTAAAATTCTGTATTTGTACTCACCATATCTTAGAGAAAATGCAGAATCAAACTTGGCACTGGCTTTTAAAAATGAGAGATTTTTGGAATATCATATTTTTTTATCAATTAAAATTAAATGGAAGAAGAGGGTCACTGACCATGCACTAAATTTCAGGTTATGAACTGTGAGAGACAAGTTGCAACCAGATAACCTAATGCAAATATCAGCAGCTTTACCTATATCGGCATCACTTTTCCACCATAATTACCACATATGTAGTGCATGGGTTATTGAGAACTGTGATGCCAAGCACCAAATCAGACTGTCATGCAAGTAGGCTACATGTTGTTTCTCTTTCTTAAGCAATAGTTCACCAGCTTTGTTTTTCATGAAACTGAATTATTCACAGAAGTTGCTGAGTGTGCTCCTGTGCTGCATGTATTTTTGTACTTATTCTATTTTTAGGACTTTTAAAAATTGTTCTTGTAATAGTTTCTAAGGGTTTTACTGCTTTTGCTTGCTTCTGCTTTATATAGTGTCGCTTGTTTAATTTCTTTCCAATTGTGCATTTCTGAACAGATTGGTAAGAGTTCTGTTTTTAGTGTTTGAAGTTGCCATTACTTACAGTTCATGAAATTGAAGAACAGAGAGCAGCTAGGGGATTCGGAGGGAATTTCAGCAGTTTCTCCTCATCCTGAGCAGCTTTTGAAAAGCAGGAAAAATACTTAAGCCTTACTGCAAAAATAAGTAATGCTGCTTTTCTCAAGTATTTATTTAGTACTGTCACTGTGCAATATGTAAGTGGCCTAGGCGCAGTCCCAGCACCGACTTAGATCTGACTTGAATACTGTTCAAGAAAAATATGTTTGTTTTAAAGTGGAGGTGCATTCCCTGTGTAGTACCTGTGATTTTAATGCAAAACTTTAAAAATTTATAAACAGAGCTGTCTTGGGTGGTGGGGAAGAGGGGAGAATGTGTGGTGGTGGAAATAAGGGCTATTTCATCTTTCCAACAGCAGCTCTGGTGTGACCAGGAATAATTTTTAGTAGTTGCTAAAAGTGTCCTTGGCTAGTTCTCTGACAGCCACAAACTATTCCTGGTGCATCCTTCTTCCTCTTAGAGGCTACAGGGAGAGAGTCGCATGAGGTGACTGTTGAGCCCTGTGCTTCCTGGATCTTGTTTATGACAGCTGCATTGCTGGAGAATTTTCAGTTGCTTTCAGCTCCCTCAGTGTCCCAATAGGAAACTTTCAAAGTCTTGAGCCTTTCAGAAAGCGTGTTTTGCCATGGAGCTCAAAAAATACCGGATATCTTTGTCACGTTAAATATTTTCTTGACCCTCTTCAGACTTCTCTTGACATGTTACATCATAAGTAGTTCTGCAGTTCAGATTTTGGTCCAGGTGAAGACAGTCTGCTGGAAAAGGAGAGTGGAAACACTGTTGTTCTGATGGAATAATTTTTTACTTTGTTTTAAGAATTAATGAAGTGTGACATAAGACCCTTTTTATTTAATATTTTATTGCTGTCACTGGCCACTTGCTCATTTTGATGATTTTTCATAGTGGAATTTTGATGCAAAGTCTTCTCAAACAATTTTTGGCTTTTCTGAAGTTCCTGTTAACAATAAAAGACCTAGACATACCATGAGCCTGAGAGGTATCTCACAGAAAGTGCATGTGGGAGTAAGGAGATCGTACCTGGTTTAGGCAGTCTGGCAGCATTTGAACTGAAGACTGTTACCAGATGTGACATAGCTGCTGGTGTAATAAACATGTGGGGTGTTTCATAAGAGCTGCTGCAGATGTGCCAGTTGCAGCTTCTTCTGTGACAGTTGGCTTTTTATGTGCTATACAAAATCTTGCACTGGCATCCTATTAGGGCAGTTAAACTAGAGTTCTTCTAATGGTGAATTCAACTTCTATCTGCCATCCTGCAAAGGACCCAAGTGGTCAGGAGAGCTAATTCCAAAGAGAATAATAGAAACTGTTTTTAGATATGTCTTACACCTGTGAAAGAAATATATTTGGATATATGTTTTTTGTAAAAGCCTATTATTGATGTAATAGCTAAAAATACTCATTACAAAAATTATATATGGAAAAATAAGTCTTTTTGATTTGATTTGAGTTGCAGGTGTAAAACCTGGTACTATATTTTTCATTGAAATTCTTCAGTTGTTTTATGGGTGCAGTTAAAAATATTTGGTCTGTGATTACTTAATTATGCTTTAATTAATATTATGGGAAAGAGAATAGAAATTATTGTCCCTGAAATTGGTTTACACATAGGGTATTCAAGCAATACAATTACTTAGGCTTTTACTGGAGTGAATATAGAAAATTATTTTTCTGCTTAAGTTAGAAAATACTAGAGGCTTTAAAAATTCCTCTCTATGTGGCCAGTGGATTATTCCTTCAATTTATTGCTCAAATACTGCTTTTATAATCATTGGGGGGGAGGAATAAGCTACATAATGTATTGAAAACTTGCTTAGTCAGTACAGATATTTATTCTATATGTACATATGCTCACACAAACACAGATGCATATGTACATGATGGACAAATCATTAAATTACTGTATAAACTTGACTATATGCCTATGAAGAAATTTTATTTATTTCTAATGACATGAAATAATGAATTGCTTGGAGAAGCTTAGCTTCAAACTACTGATTTTATATATACTGATGTATTTTATATATATACACCCATCTACTGGAAGTTTAATATGACTTCAACTAAAATTTAGAAACTGAAAAAAGTAGAAAAAATAAGGTAAATATACAATTACATATATTTATGTTTTAAAATGGGAAAATTATTAATAATTTAAACAGAAGAAACCAAATTTAATTTTGCCAGCCTTCAATATGCACCTAATTGCCAAATACTTGTTTTTAGTTTAATGATGAAAAAGGTAGATACATATGTGTTTAAATGTATTTTTTATATTTCTTGAGCTTTGTGCAGATTTTCTATGTCCCTTAAGGCAAATCATTATTAATTTCTGTAAACTTCAGAATATGAAATTATTGCTAGTGGTATTTACTGGTTTGAGAGCCCAAGCAATTGTATTCTAGATACAAATAATACTTTCTTCTACACTAGATCACAGTTGGTTGACCTAACATTTACAGTGTACCCCTGCTGTAAATACACTCCTTTAGGTAATTACATATAGATACTATTTTTTGAGAGAAGTACAATAGATGACTGTGTTTTCTGTGAAATGAAGTACTTAATTTCAATAGTGAGCATATTTCTGTGCTAAGGAGTCCTTGAACTTAGGAGAAAATACTAATGCTACTTAGACACCTAAGTTATTAATTTGCCACAGAAGCTTTTGTAGTGGAAGTCCACTGGATTTTGTTGTTTATTGTTGTTAGTAAGTTTATTGTTATAAAACCTGTCAAGTATGTGGTCACTTTCTCAAAACTTCATGTACCATAACTTCAACAAATTTAACTTTTGAAATCTTAAAAATATTTCTGTTTTCATCCATTTGTCAGCTTTCACTGCAGCCTCATAAAAATGTTCTGTTGTGGAATGAACTTTTAAGGCTAAAGATGCTCTACAGGGAATCTGATAGATTTTCCTTTCAATTTTGCTAATTTGAAATTAATTATCTCAAGTGAGATCACATGGCACACATAGGACCAGGGGATCAGGCCCAGCCAGCATGGGTTTAGGAAAGCTGGGTCCTGCCTGTGCAACCTGATCTCATTTTCTGATGAGGTGACCCACCTAGTGGATGAAGGAAGGGCTGTGGATGTGCCCACGTGTATTTCAGCAAAGCCTTTCACGCTGTCTCCCTGCACTGTCCCAGAGAGGCTGCAGCCCATGACTTGAACTGGCTGGGTGACTGGGGAGTAGTGCCACATCCACTATTCCATCACTAGTGGCATTCTTCAGGGCTCAGTTTTGGGCCCCGTTCTCTTTAATTTCTTTATGGATGACCTGGATGAGGCGATTGAGGCCAAGGCCAACAGTGTGAGGTTCAACAAGGCCATGGGTCCTGGTGTTGGGTCACCACAACCCCACACAGCACTCCAGGCTTTGGGCAGGGTGGCTGGAAAGCCACTCAACAGGAAAAGGCCTTCACGTGCTGGTTGACAGTGGCTGAATGTGAGCTGAGCGTGCCCAGATCACACAAGAACACCAATGGCATCCTGGCTTGGATCCATACTGGCCACTGGTGATGTACACCTCAAATCTTAGGGTCAGTTCTGGGCCCTGCGCTGCAAGAAAGACATTGAGGGCCTGAAGCATGTCCAGAAAAGAGCAAAGAACCTGGAAAAGGGTCTGGAAAGTCAGTCATAGAGGAGTGGCTGAGGGGTTTGTTTGGCCTGGAGAAAAGAAGGCTCAGGGGGACCTTCTCAATCTCTATAACTCCCTGACAGGAAGGTGGAGCCAGGTGGGGGATGAAAGGAAATGGCCTCAAATTGTGCCATGGGGGGTTCAGGTTGAGCATACTTTGCAAACCCAGAAAAAGACATGGCTGTTTAGTTCCAAAATGTTTAAAGAATTTCTGTGCAGGTACCTTATAGCTGTCTGTCTTTTTCCTTGAACAATGTGGAAGAATAGACTATTCTTTATTTCCAAGCTGCCTGCAGTATATTGTGGTGTAAGGTTTGAAGATGCATCAGTGAAAGGCTAAGGATTCTATACAACTGTAGAACAGTTTTAAAAGACCTTCTTGCTCTAATTTAGACCTTTTAAGGGATGCATAGCTTTGTTAATAATTTGGCATGGAAGACAAGAAGATCGTCAATTAAATGTGTCCTCTAAGAGTCTGGATTTTTGGGAGTCTTTTTTCTCACCTAGGTACCTTGTTTTCTGCAGCTGAAAGCTTTGAATCGTCCATTAGAAGACGCCTCTTATATCTACATCCCTCCTGTCTATTTTCCTCATTTAACATACAACTTTTGTGACCTGTGATGCAACAACTTGTGTATTAAAGATAGTTGGAGATTGTATGTTCAATTTAGATTATACTTCTACAGTACGTGGGACTACTTATGGTACAGGCAATAGGGGAGTAGAATGGTATGGTTTCATTAAGTCTTGTGTATTTTAATACCTCTGCTTCCCCAAAAAGACTGTAGTCCCTGTTCCTTGCTATCCAAACTGTTTTTTCTTTCTTTATGTCATAAATGAACTTTTCTGTATATTAAACAAAAATTTTTCAAAGCAAGCTAAAATTGAAACTGCCCTGTTATCCAGCTGTACAAATTTTAATGTAATTCCAAGATTATTTAAAAGAGGATTTGACAAAAATAACTTGTGACCATCCTGGTTTTGGACATGTTACTGCAGATAACAGGTTCATAGAATGGTTTGGGTTGGATGAGACCTTCAAGATTGTCTAGTCCAACTCCCTGCCATGGGCAGGGACACCTTCCACTATCCCAGGTTGCTCCCAGCCCCAATGTCCAGGCCTTGCACACTTCCAGGGATCCAGAGGCAGCCACAGGTTCTCTGGGCACCCTGTGCCAGGGCCTCCCCACCCTCAGAGGGAACAATTCCTTCCCAATATCCAATCTAAATGTTATCATGGATGTTTAATTCAACATTAACATTTTTGCTCTGAAAACAGCTTTGCAAGGGGTGTTTTTCAGGCTGAGTATTCAGAACTAAATTTGCATTATAGTTTGGTAGTCTAGAAAGGTATGGAATAGAACAAGAAACAAGAGTACTCAGAGTAGTGCCAAAGTTAATTTCTGTCATTCAAAAGTACTTAGAAATTATTAAAAGGGAAACTTCTTTACATCGTATATGGTGTATTTTATTTTTACAGAAGCAAAAAATGAGACAAGTGTATAATCGAAAGTTGAAAAAAGTATTTCTGCATTTCAGTAAGCTAAAGGATCATACAGTACTTACCCAGTGATTCATTTGAGCAGAGTGGTGGTGGTAGTGGTGGTTTGGTTTGTCAGGTTCACTCCATTTCCAGATAAAGAAAATATTCTGATAATTCACTGAAAGCCAATCCAAGTTGGTTAAATGATTGTAACCTTTCCAGTAAATTTAGATTCTAAACTATAGGGCTATCTGATCTTTTATAAATATAGGTATTTTTTAGAAGTGTTCAATACCTTAACAGTGAATTTAAATTCTGTATGGTACTTACAGGTGCCAACTGTTCAGACTTCGCTATCTGAATCTCCAGTGATGACCAGCCCTTCCCAGCGTATCCAGATAATTTCCACAGACTCCTCTGTAGCTTCACCACAACGCATTCAGGTAAAAATGCATTAATTAACCAACTATCACATCTTTTCTTTTTTTCTTCTTCTCCCACTTAGCATTACACAAAAGCATGCTAAAGACTATGGAATACTTCCTTTAAGTCTTGTAAGAACAGATAATTTTTAGAGAAAACTAAAATTCTTTCTCCCTCAGTATTTATTTAGTGCTGACTAGATGGCTTTATATAATAGTTAGCCAGTGAAGAGTATTTACACAGGTTAAACCTTGCCTACACAAGCAAATCTCCTGAGTCCTGGCCACAGCAGAGGGTGAGATATTGTCAACAGAAATCTGAGATCGTGTCTTAAGTGCATTCCTCTTCCCACTTATTTAGGAGACAATAGGGGATTAATGAATCTATTCAGCACAAAGTTGGCCTTTGGGAATGCTGCACAGTGGGTCTTTGTTACTTTGTTACTTTTTACTACTTTGTTGGTAAAGAATAAAAATATGTCATTAATGTATCAGAGTGTATTCAGTGGGAAATTATATAGGAGTTACTAAATTTTAATTAAATACTAGTGCATATTGATATGGTTACGCTACCAGGCAAAATAGAGATCATACTACCAGACAACTGTATCAGAAACATAAATCTTCCATCATAAGAGAATCTTGAGAATCAGCATATAAAACAATAAGGCTGCCTGATTCCATCTTTTGTGGATAACTTTAGGGAGTAACATCTTATGTAAAATATGTAGGTAAAAAATGCATAGGTAAATGTTAACTGGAGAACATTTCCTTAGTGCCATTTATAAAGAAAAATTGGAGAAAGCTTCTTTGTAATTTTTCACTGATATAATTCTGAGATGGAATTAAAGGTTTTAAAACATAAAATTTACTGTGGTCATGAATATCTTCAATGTTTTACAGATTGTGACAGATCAGCAAACAGGTCAGAAAATTCAAATAGTAACAGCAGTGGATTCAGCTGTGTCTCCAAAGCAACAGTTCATTTTAGCTAGTCCAGATGGAACTGGTGCAGGAAAGGTGATCTTGGCAGCACCTGAGACATCCAATACCAAGCAGCTTATCTTTACCACCACAGACAACATTGTGCCAGGCAGAATTCAGGTAAATACAGTAATTTAGATAAACCATGGAATTTTGGGTTTAATTTCTTTTGTTTCTAAATTAAGTCTAAATTGCTTTAAGACCAACTGCAGTAGTTTTCTCATTACATGGATCAGACATACTAATTTTAGACTTCATTGTTCAATCATAAATCCTTCAGCTTTCACCTACCTCATGTACTTCATGGCACTCATCATCCCTTGCCATGTGTTCTCATTCAAGTTCCAAAGACACAAGTGAATACTTAAGATAGTGCTTGTCACAAGTGCCAGGATTTCTCAGTCTGCTCAAGATTCACAGATACACAGAGATTCAACTCACCTGAGCAAATTTACATGAGTTCATACTTTACATTCAGTATCAAGACACTGCAATAAAGTGCTGTTGTTTTTTTGTGGGTCTTGAGCATAATCTACATGAATAGGAGCTTTGCAAAGCCAAGGATGTAAACAATAATCTACCTCTTGTGAAATTTCAGATTTCTTCCTAGCAGTCTTAAAAAAAAAAAGAAAAAGTGCCTGGTGCCTCTTGTTACTGCTACAATAAAGAATATTTTACAGGAAGAGTAATTTTTACGTAAATATTTTTAAAATTGTATTAACAATCTTCTAAAATTAGTTTTTACATGCTAAATAGGATATCTGACATTACAGAGGGGTTGAATTTTTTAATTTTTCTTGGTTAAATATAGTGTTCAGAACAGAAGTTTTGGAACTGAAGGCCTGTGGAAGCTAAACTGTTTCTATGGTAGATGTGAGCTCCAGGCTATCCCCTTTGAAACATACATCCCTAATAGCTAGAGAAGAGATAGATGGGAACAGCATCTGAAAGCCAACTGTCTTTGGCTAAAAGATAGCAGCTGCTTGAGAGTATTTGCAAGAAGGGAAAAATACTGTTGATTGCACAAGTGAGGAAACATTTGTACTAAACAAAGCTAGCAGTTTTATTTGTAATTTGTTTTGATATGACTTTCAAAACTCTCACTCTTGTCAGTAACAACTCTCATTAAATTGCATTTTATACTACTTAATTCCACATTCCATACTTATTCATAATCCTTATTCATAATCATACTTATTCATAAATCCTCCTCTTAGCTGATACACCTATCTTGTTCTATAGGCAAGTTCCTTACCTTCATATCTGGCTAATTACATCTTTTTGTTCTGGAATTTTTCTTTAGATAGTGACAGACTCTGCTTCAGTGGAACGTCTGCTAGGAAAAACTGATGTTCAGCGGCCCCAGGTAGTAGAATATTGTGTAGTCTGTGGTGATAAAGCATCAGGTAAGGAAGCCTACAAAGTGGTATTGGAGAAACTTGCTTGAAAGGATGACTGGGATGAAGAGATGATTTTTTTCATGTGCTTTTACTGATTTTAGTTATGCTCATGGAAAAAGCAACTGAGTTTTTAAATGGAAAAATATAACATACTCTTTATCTATACACAAAAAATAGCTAAGCTCTGCTTGGAAGAATATTGGGTTTTTTCCCTTGTACTGAAGCATATGGTAAATTGGCTGAAAGATAAGATAAGGATTGAATCACTCCTGGTAATTGAAGAAGACTACTTGAAGCATGTAGTAAAGTTCCCCTCAGTGATGCACAGCCATGAAATAAACACGTCACCTAAAAATATCTAACTAGTCCAAGAAAAGGCTTCTTAGTGTTCTCTACCAAACTTAACACTTCCTAGTAGAGTTTGTTCTACTATCACAAAACAAGGCAAGCAGAGATCACGTGTTTCAGATCCATGCAGTAACAAGGAGAGTCTTAAGATTAAATTTTTATATTAGTAAAGGAGTGTTCTGTACTTTCATCCTAGAGAGATACCAGAATTAATATGGACAGGAAATTTAAATGAAGATTGCATTTTAAATTTTGGTGTAAAATTACTTGTTTTCTGAAATTACTTGAGCTCTTAGCCGGTATGTCCTCTAAATGTATCCTATGGTCTGTAACAACAGACAGAATTGTATCTGTACTTACCAGAATGGGAACTACACCTTCATCAACTGCACATTCAGAAATAGGCTGAGCCTTCCTCTCTTCTCTCCACTCTCTCACCAAAACCCGTGACAATAAGTAAACCAGAAATATCTTGTGAGACTGGACCATGAAAGCATTATGACAAAATCTTGGTACAAATACAAAACAAATTTAAAGGGTGACTTACAGTGTTTTGCTTGCTTTAAATGAATATTTCTATGCTAAAATATAAGTAATTTGCAATTGATAACAATATATACATTTCCTAGGTCGTCACTATGGTGCTGTCAGTTGTGAAGGATGCAAAGGCTTCTTCAAAAGGAGTGTAAGGAAGAATTTGACCTACAGTTGCCGTAGCAACCAGGACTGTATCATCAATAAACACCATCGGAATCGATGCCAGTTTTGTAGGCTTAAGAAATGTCTAGAGATGGGCATGAAAATGGAATGTGAGTGTTAAGTACTCAGTGTGATATTGTGCCTACCAAATAACAATTACATGGACTACCACTTGTTAGTGTGTTCTCTCTGTTTTGGTATATGTTGCTTGAAGGAAACAGAACTTTTCGGCAGCATCTAGTGAACATTTCTTTCATCACTATTTTATGTCTGAGGCGCAGTAGTGGTTTGTTTTGAACCATGTCTCCAAGTACTGTTGACTTTGAGGAGCCCAGTTACAACCTCACTTAGAATGCATGTTCCAAACACAGTGTATGTTGATAATGGAAAATATTTTGACATGGGTTGACATGAATCTGAGTCTAATATTCTGTTTTGAGAATCTGCTTTCCTTCCATTTTATTTTTGCAGCTCTTTCAACCAGTGATAGAAAGCAGTTAGTCTTTCCCCCCCGCCTTTTTAAATTTTTGTTAATTTGATAATTTTTGAGTAGTGTTTTATGAGGCATTGAATAAACTGTTACATGTTTTAAAATGTGTTTTCATGTTTGTATGCAGTACTGCATACATTTCCAGTGCTAGCAGCCAAACACTTGTTTCAATGTATTTTTGTTTTTGGTTTCTATCACCTGTTCTTCGATTTAGCACTATGTGAAACAATTACAAGGTTGTTTTGTGATCTGATCTAAGCAGGGTAAGTTCAAGCCACTGAGTTCAAGGGAGGCAGAACTTTAAGCTGTAAACAGGGACATAACTGTTGTATTTGCACTCTGAAACTCCAGACCTGTTGTGATGATTCTGGTGCTTTGCACACAATGTAGTGAATGTAAGATGAGACGTTTGTACAAGAAAAAACTGCCACAGTTCCAGAAAGTAAACCTTTCTTATCCCAATATGATTAGGGTATATGTTTACTGACTTCACTGGCTTTGGGTCAGGCTTCTGATTAATTAAGATGTATTCACCAAGTCAATAAATTTGATATGCCAACTTTTAAACCCCTGAATTTTGCTAATAGTAACAATATTAGCAAAAATAAAATCAGGAACAAAGTAACTCTTGCTGGTTGAAAGGATAACTTCCTGTAATTTGTTAAATAATAGCATTTTAATACTATGAAGATGCACTTTTCACTAGCTTTAAAAGTTACAAAGTAATTGCTTCTCACTATTTTTATTAAACAATTTGCTACACTTGTTCAGCACTTCAGAGACTGAGTTTAGTTTGTTTCAATTCTCAAGTATAAATATAGATTATGAAAGGATTAGTTTTAGAACACTCTTCCCTAACTGGCTGGAATTAATGGCTGTGAATGAAGTGTATGTCGTGCAGAGAGTATCCTCTCAAGGAATTAACCTGCATTTCTCAGGTAACTTGCCTCTCCTGACTTTTTCAGGATTCCTTCTGGGTTTGCATTGTTTTGTGTCATCCAGAATAGGAATGTGCCTAACATTTAGATACAGCTGTGCCTGTAAAAAAACATAAACAAATTGAAAACACAATCTGTAGAATCTTCCATCATATCAAATGCCAAAAAAAAGAGCAATATTTTATTCCAGATCAGTAAAACATGCAGTCTGTCACTTTCTTAGTTAAAAGTATGTATAAAAATACACATACTCACAGCTATAGTAACATCAGAGCTTGCGTTTCTTCACTCTTGGTATTGAATTTCCAGTTTTGCACTGAGCTGGTACACTATCATAACTGCAGGAATTTTGCTTACTTTTTGTATTTTTCGTTTGAATTATTTCCTTTCAAATCTGTCTTTATGTAGCGGTTCAAAGTGAAAGAAAGCCTTTTGATGTGCAACGTGAAAAACCAACCAACTGTGCAGCTTCTACTGAAAAAATCTATATAAGGAAAGATCTTCGAAGCCCTCTAATAGCAACTCCAACATTTGTGGCAGATAAAGATGGGACACGGTGAGTACGTCAGTTCCACGCCTCTTCTTTCACGTTATTTGTGCATTTTACTTTGCAGTCATGCGTATATTCTTTTTCCCCTCTGCTCTCAGAGGGAACAGAAAAGAACTCTAATGCACACATCATCTGTTTCCATTACCAAGGCCAATGTAGGTTCTGCTTCTCATGAAAGTTTTTACGTACAGGTACGTGGTTTTCAGTTCAGAGCTACCTCTTGTCCAGCCAGGTCAGAGCAATGCAGAGCAAGTGAATGATATTCAAGCAGAAAGCATGTAGGGTAATGCTGTGATGCATTCAGGTTAGCACTTCTCTGACATCAGATCTGCAAATGGCAGACATGGGCTTCCTTCTCCTTGAGACAGTAGTTAGGGAGATTCAGTGACTGCTGATTCAGATCCCAAGAGACTGGTTTCAACTATAGCAAAACAGCAGCTTTCTTTTACTATATGGAAGAAACTCCAAGATGGTTCCTGCACTTTCAGATGTCTCCTTAGGCAGTGGGCGTGAAAATGCACATCATAACAAACACAGGCAAGATTTCTTTTTTTCTGAATTGAGTTTTAAAAGTCTTGGTTAAATACAACATTTTTAAAACTCTAGTTTATGAATGGTTGAGAACCACGTAAAAAAATTGGGTCTTATTACTCATTTTTCATATAGGGGGGAAGTGTGTGTGTTTAATTTTTTATATACATATTCCTTGTTGAACAAATGACACTGCAGGAAGTTTGGGCTGCAAGTTTCTTGGAGAATTNATCACAATTCTTAGAAATTTCCTTGAGCTACAGATCCATTACAGACCTATAAACAATACTATAGTTATTAAGAACCACTCTGTTATTTATGTAGGATTCAGATTTGCATAATGCATGACAATTTGCAGCCTGTGCATGCTCACAGTGATAGCTGTTAGTGTCAGACCCTTTGTACTGTAACATCCTGCAGCCTGCACCTGTGTTGTGTGCGTCAATATCGTGCTATGGACAATTGGAGCATCACATAAGTAGCAAATAAACGTCTTGCTGACTGCAAAAACTTTCCACTGTCTCCCTAAATTAGATACAGCAGAGGGGAAGGATATGTGGTCAAAAAGCAGCAGAAGTAATGGCAGCAGAGATTTTATGTGGGCTTTGATTACATGACTGTTTCTGACTATATTCTGGAATGTAAAAAATATTCTTATGACTTTCATTCAGTGCTGGCTGTTGTCTTGCTTGGAATACAGTTATGCCTTCCTCCAAAGTCTAATATAAAACTAGAGCTACTAGGTGACTTCTGAGACCATGAGAAGACAATAACTCTCCTTAAAGCAAAACAAAAAGCAAATGAGAAGATAAACATTTGGGAAGTTGTAATTGTTTTGCACTGGAAATTAAAAGATATTTCAGTCTTTCTGTCTTTCAAGCTACTTTTTGGGAACTATTTCAGAAAGACTTAAGTCATGATAAATAAACTGTAAGCTTCACTAAATGTTTATTTAAAAACTGGTAATTCCTTTTATGCTGTCATAAATTGTTACACATTCTTCTGATTAATGGAAAATACTGTTGACCATCAGATGCTTTATGCTTTTGAACAGGTCGGCTGGTCTTCTTGATCCAGGAATGCTTGTGAATATTCAGCAGCCTTTGATCAGGGATGATGGTACAGTCCTCCTAGCTGCTGATTCCAAGGTATTACTGGCTCACTTCAGTTCTGATCATATCTATTAATTTGTTCAGATTACTTTATCTATTGTACATAATCTCAAACAGTTGTTGCTCTTGAGAAGATAAGGTGGGAAGTTTGAAGAACTGTATGAATAGATGTAAT
>VZTT01047752.1:23328-38011 GCA_013400855.1 Buphagus erythrorhynchus
TTTAAATGTGCATTAAAAGCAGTTATAGAACACTATTTGGTACCATTTTAAAATAATTTTTATGGTGTCATTATTGTGCACACAGCAAAAAATAGAAAATAGGTTTTTACAGAGGAGAGTAAAACAGATGTATTTTTCTAGAGCTGAAGGATATTAAAAATTTTTTCCATCTATCTGCTTTGTACATTTCATAGTTCTACAATCAAGTTTTAATCTACTTTATTAGCTTCATCATGATAAAGTAAATTAGACTGAAAATTGAGTCTTAACTGGATAGTATGCTTTAATTGCTTTCATAATGAATATAGGGTTTTTTCTTGTTTTGGTTTTGGGTTTTCGTTTGTTGGTTGGTTTTTGTTTGTTTTAGTTTGTTGTTTTCTCATTTAAGAGAGCCTGGACAATCCCAAAATATGACAGAGTGCTGCTCCTTTCCTGCACAGAGAGGCAAAAGTTGAAAAGATCAGTAGGGAAACCTGCACATTGGATGTTCAATGCAGAGTTAGGTTTTACTTTATACCTGTTTCAGAATACACACAATTGTCTATTCCACCTCTGTTCCAGGCAGTGACTTTGGGGAGGAGTAAGTGATAGGGCTATTACAGCTGGTTCCACTTCTGTTCTTTGCATCAAAATTGTAGAAAAATTTTTTTTTCTATAACCTGTACTTGCAGTCATACTGTGTTAGCTGAGCCCAGCCAAGAAAAGAGGATCATTAGTGTTATTTATCTATTCTGCAAAGTTATCATTTTATATTGTGTATTATACCTTCAAAATTCAAAACAAAGTGAAGAAATTTCAGAACTTTATCTAGGAACATATTAGTGATGAGGCTGCCTAGAAACTCTGGAATTCAAGTTTGCTTTTCCTGAGTTTTTTTGGACCATATTTTCCCACTTAACACAGGAATAAAAACATTACATTATGTCTATCTTCATCCATCTTGAGTAACTAAAAATTTGTATCACAATTAATGATTTAAGAAATGTAGATTATGCTTGCATTCTTATTTCAAGACTGTGCAAAAAATGGNTAGTGTTATTTATCTATTCTGCAAAGTTATCATTTTATATTGTGTATTATACCTTCAAAATTCAAAACAAAGTGAAGAAATTTCAGAACTTTATCTAGGAACATATTAGTGATGAGGCTGCCTAGAAACTCTGGAATTCAAGTTTGCTTTTCCTGAGTTTTTTTGGACCATATTTTCCCACTTAACACAGGAATAAAAACATTACATTATGTCTATCTTCATCCATCTTGAGTAACTAAAAATTTGTATCACAATTAATGATTTAAGAAATGTAGATTATGCTTGCATTCTTATTTCAAGACNGTTTTTATTCCTTGACTAGCTTGTAGATATGGAGTCCAATACAAGGATTTCTATTTACCAAAATAGAAATCTCTCCCTTCCTAGTTTAGCAGCTAATACCACTTACTCGTAACATACCTATAAATAAAATACATTTTTAAAATTGAAATTTTAAGATAGATTATAAACCCCATATAAGGAATGTGATCATTCAAATGATAGAAGAACCTGTGTACATGTATTTCAGTGAATTTACCCCATCAGACAGGAAAAAGACTATTTACCATAGCTAATGAAAAGTTCACTCCTAAAAATACAGATAGAGGAGAAAGTAGCACTGTCATTACTGTTCTTGCATTCACTTTTGGAAAAGCTAATTCAATAATGTTTGAATTTAAAATTAGGGTTGCATGTTAGCATTTGCTTTGTGCTTCTATTTATTCCCAGAATCACTCTAGCCATTTGTAGAAAAATGCACCATAATTTGAGAGTCTCTGCTCAGAACAGTACATCACTGGAAAAAGTTTGGTGTGGCAGATTATGCTGTCCTGGCAAAATTACACAGAAGAGTTAACATTCTGTTTGCTAGCCCTGGGTCTGACTCAACTTTATTAATTCACTTTCATAATAATTCAGGCCATCCTTTCATGTGAAGTGGTTTTAAGACAGCAAAAGACTTGCAAATATCACTTGACTTGGTTTATAAAACTTTATTTGTTAATATATTAGAAATGCTTGAGCTCAATGACACAGTAAGCAATATCTTTTTGTAGATAAACTTTCTGGAGACAGAATAAAGCAAGTCATGGAACACATCTGGAAACTTCAGGAGTTCTGTAACAGCATGGCCAAGCTTGATATTGATGGATATGAATATGCATACCTTAAAGCTATAGTCCTTTTTAGCCCTGGTAAGAAATTTAGTAACCATATCTTCTTAAATAATAAGCCTTAGTATGTCAATTTTTTAGCATTTTTAAAATGAGACTAATATCTTGATATGGGACTTACCTGTTAAGTTGCAGATAAAATGATTCTTTCATAGTGATTATCACAATATGTGTTTTAAAATTACTTGAGAGCAACATATCCATGTTATTTATGGTTCCAAGCTATCAGGTGTTTCCTGATCCACCCTAGAAAGATTAGATTCTCAAGTTACCTTCAGCTGAGAATCTATGATTAATAAATTATCTGGAATGTGTACTAGCAATATTAGTTAGGTAAATGGTGAGGAGAATTAGAAGAAATGCATTCTCTGAATGACAGAAAGAAATTTGCTTCAATTTTAGTATTTTTAATATACTCCTAAGAGGAACAGCTGAAATATGAGCAGAAATACCTATTTTATATGAAACTCCCAGAAAATGTCAAAAACTGAAAACAAGCTGTCTTCCATTTGTTACCAAAAAAAATGACAGCAGACAACATAGTCAAGTGTTCCTGAAATATGAGAATTTACTCAAAGAAAACACTTGAGATTTTGTGGAATGATTAGGTAAGGACATTAAATAAATTGGAAGTGGCAGTCTTTTCCTCAAAGGTGACAAATGTTTCTAGGACACACAAAGGTGTCCTTAATCTAAAACTGCTGACAGGCCGAGTAAAACGTAAACTTTTGCTCAGAAATGCATTGTTTATTTTATTTCAAAGGTATTTACCACTTTGTATTTAACAGAATATAAAGTAGAAGGGTATATTGTTATTGGTGTGTTTGCTTGGGGTATTTTTGCTTTGATAATTATTTTTCTCTTTATAATAAAACTTAAGTAGAAAATACTGGTGTCCTGAAATGTTCTTTTGAATTTTTTGGGGGGGATTGTCCCATTAGAGTTAGGTTTATTAAGGGTTTTGTTCGAGTTGGAAAAGCAAGAAACTATCCAAACTCAAGGTAGCTCTGTCCTATATCAAGGGACAAGCAGTTTGGACACAAGAGTGAAGGTATTCTGGCATAGTAAGATAGGTGNTGGTTAGGTTGGTGTGGTTTTTTTCTTTTTTTTTGTGTTTTTTGTTTTGATCACGTGGCTGTCTGAGGAGCTAAGCCAGCTGGAATTAAAACATGAGACTTGGGAAGATTAAGACATTGATCTATCAAGAGAATAACCCTAGCTACTGCTTAGCCAGCCTAGTTAGAACAAATCACAGAGGCGAACATTTTTACATTTAAACAAGCAAAGTTAGAAACAAATTCTGTGTCATTGCCTGGTACACACATACAGACTTAATCTTTTTCACTTTCTTACGGATACATACAGCTCTAGAGAGAAAAGTGAACAAGCTAATTCTGAAGCCAGGAAGTAAATGTTCACCTGAGTGGTTTCCTTTATACAGCTAGCATGTTAAACATCACAATATCAGAGAAATACTGAAATTAAATGTGAGAGTCTTATAAATACATTTATTTCACAGTGTATAGGGAAAAAATCGACATACAGAAATGTTTTGTTTCTTTAGATCACCCTGGTCTGACCAGTTCAACCCAAATAGAAAAATTCCAGGAGAAGGCACAGATGGAATTGCAGGACTATGTACAAAAAACCTATCCAGAAGATACTTATAGGTATTTATTGTCTAAAGTACCCAAAGTAATGTTGTGGGCTGTAGCTAACAAAAGTACAAAATAATATCATTGATGTTTTTGACATCTGGGGTTTGGGGGTTTTTTTGACTGTTGATGAGAAAGAACTAAAACCTAATTCATAAAAGCAAGCAGTTTTGTTTAAAGATATGTATAAACAAAAATAGCTGTCTAGCTTCCTCCATGTAAATTAAATTTATTAGTACTTCCTTGGTTTTTGAGGGTTTTTTTGAGACTCTCATAGTCATGTTTAAAAAGTAAACAGACTTACTTTTTTAGAAGTTTGGGGGATAACTGCTTCAACTAACTAATTCACACTACTTCTCTTTTCAAGTTATTATTTTAAAGTCTCTTTGACAACTAAAAGGTGATTATCATCCTTGAAATATTTTTCAAGTTTCATATGCAGAAAAAATGTTAAAACTGTCAGTTATAGCCCTTGGAAAAACAAGGATTACATATAGCAGGGAACAATAACCATTTCTTGAACTTCTGTTTATAAGAAATTCCCACATCCTACTTATTTTATTTGTTGCCTTTTTTTTTTGTTTGTTTGTTTGTTTGTTTTTAATTTCCAAGGACTTCTTAAATTATCTAGCTTGTTTTTTTCACCTCTCAACTAATCTGTTATATGCTAGAAACAATTACAATATTTTCTAACAATCTTCATCAAAACTCAAAATTCATCAACACAATGATTCTCTGCACTATCAGGGAAATTCTTACCTCTGTCTAGCAAGATGTACTAGAACATATGAACATGTTCTTTTTTACTGAACAGGTTAAAGGTATCCTCATGTAAAGGAGCAATCCCATACACTTAAGCATTGTCTGAGGCTGGCGTAACTAAAAAGAAGATAAAATCCTGTCTGAAAAAGACAGCTTCTCCCATCTCTGTTTTCTGCACTGATCTTATAGAATTAACACTGGTGCAATGAAAATAGGATTCTCTGCCTCAGAAATATCCTCAAGTCCCACATTCTTCCATGTACAATTGAATTCTTCTGGTTTGATTAGTGAGAGCTGATATTTACCATAAAACTAAATATAAAATTTGTTCCATACACTTCTCATAACAGTGTCTCAGGGAAGAAAATGAAGAGGTACATTCCCCAAGCAGTGTCCTGTATTTTAACTAATAGTCTCTGTATCTCCATGGTCACCCACAGACAAGTTTAGAGAACAGATCTGATTATTTCTGAGCAATTGAGTGCTGGTACAAATTGAAATAGGAAGCAAGTGTTACAATTTTCACAAAAACAGCATAGCTAGAATCTTTTTGCCTTGAAGTTTACAAGATATGGTATATTAGCAGAATGGACCTTAGGTATTTTCTCCATAAATATTCAAGCATTTTCCAGAGCCCCTGTGGGTCAATGCTACCTGAGGTTTGCTATTACATGGTTCTGGTTCAGAAAATTTATTTGGTTTGGCATTTGTAATGTACATCTGCCATATGAATGACAGCAAAATGCTTTCATCACTGTCCTAAATTTCATATGCATGGGAAGTCTAGCATTTCAGTATAATCATTTCATTATATTGGATATCTGTTAACATCTTGGTAAATAAAACACCAGGGCAATTTGGCAGTATTTATGCTTAACAGTACATTCCCCCGAATTCCTTCTCTCATTGGAAGCAGACTCTCTTTCTTCTGTTTATATACATCCAGCCCCCTTCCTGCTATATGATTTAGCATGAAGTTGCTAGGCAACCGAGGACTATGCTGTTTATAGCTGAAATTTTAATTAAGCATTGTACTCTTAAGATGCTGCAAATGTTCGCACTAATCAGTATGAATATTATTAGTCTCAGCATTGTTCATCCAGAGCTGGGAATTTCAAAAGCAGGCCAAGGAAATTGTGTGTTTGTACATACATGTTTTGCCCACAAAGGGCATTAACAAGGCCCTTTCATTGGAAAACGACAAAGTTACTTGGCTTTTATTTGGCTTGCAGGATAGAACAGTAACCATTCTCTTCGTGATAGCCAATTAGCTTTAATTGCCTCTTTACGCCTATTCATGAATTATGGTAATAATAAAGGCAGATCTAGCTCTTTAGCCATAGAGTGTTTTAAACTGGTCTTATATGTATTTATAATCCACTGAACTTCTTTTTCAGGCTAGCCCGGATCCTAGTTCGCCTGCCAGCACTCAGGTTGATGAGCTCTAGCATCACTGAGGAACTGTTTTTCACAGGTCTCATTGGAAATGTTCCCATTGACAGCATAATCCCCTATATTCTCAAAATGGAAACAGCAGAATATAATGGTCAAATAACTGGCACGTCTGCATAGAGGGAACAACGTCATTTGAGGGATTGAAGTAATTTTCACAAAAACCATATAATTACAAAGTTAAAAGAGTAGTGTTTTCGGTATGTGCAGGTAATTCCAATTTGTTATCAGTTTCCTGACAGACTTCTCCTTGTCTTTTTCTGATGCTGACAAAATTTAAAGCAACTATTAAAAGACCTGCTATAGGACCTTTCCTGCCACAAGGAATGTATTCAATGCCTTTCATTTAAAAGGCCATAGGTTACTGAACATACTTTTCACATGCTTTGTATTTAGAAACTATCAGTGGTTAAAAAGAGTTTTATAATATCAGAGTAGTAATAAAATTACTCTAAATGGAACAGTATGTATATATTTAAAAATATCCTTGAATGAATGTCTAGCAAATGCCAGGGTATAATACTAGCACTTTGTAATCACTTCTTGTCAGAGCAACAGCATCATTGACATCCTGCTTATGAGTATGGAAAATGAAAAAATGCATATGTCCTTAATCAAAATGCTAGTGATTTTTGTAAAAATGTAGAATGCTAAAGGAGACAATCATTTAATCTACAAAACGTCACTTTATGTTATGCATGAAATATTAATGTGGATTCTTAAATCAGATATCCACATTATATGAAACTATATCTGTTAAATTAGTGCAGTTGTAATACACAGTACAGTGCAGTCATAGTTATGATTATGTACTACAGGAGTTCCCCACATTAGAGAAAAAAAGTGTTCGTCACAATAATGATTAAATATGCAAGGTTCCTTAAAGTGTCTATTCAGACAAACACAATCATGACAAATGTTATTCTAAGAAGAAGCCTTTTGACTTCGGGGCAAATCAGTCATTATCTGGAAGAGCAGTAATTTTCAAATAGAGCTGTGTGATGCTCTTTGAGTATGCTCTTTGTATGCTCCAAATTTACTCCTCCTCTCTGTATTCTGAAACACCCTCATAATGTAGCCACAGGGTACAATTTAAGACCTGAAATGTATAGAACTTCTGGTTGTCAGCAAGAATTTATTACAAAGCTCTCTCACTCTATTTCTCCCTCCCTCACTGAGCACTCCCAGTTTTCCAGTGTTCTCAACTTTCCTGTCACTCAGTTTGAAACCAAAATATAGTTAGGATTTACTCTCACTCATGTACAATTGCAGTTGATGACTGATGCACCATGGAGATATAAAATGAACTACTTTTTAATTGTCTCAAGTGATGAGCCATCAACACGTTTGCTAGTAGTACTGCCATTAGCAGCTAGCATAGGTTTCATTTTAGTATAATTTATTATTATGGCTGTTCAGTATTTTAAAATCAAAGATTTTTTTTAAAGTCATAGCAATGAATACTTTCATATGATCCTGGTTCATTAGATGCATTAATTATTTTAATTTTTTTCTGTGTTAGAGGCGTTCTTACTTTCATAGTTTTATGTGACAAAAGTTTTCTAATAATAACTTCAGCACTTTGGTTTTTCTTCTGTTATTGTTACTTATTTAGAAACATCAACTAGGTTGGTCTTTGTGACTTTTCAGAGTCTAAATTGTATCCAAAAGACCTTAAGCAGCTTTAGATGAGGCTTCTAGAGTAACAAAAAGACTTTGTGTACTTCATGCTTGTTAGGAGGCTGACATTTGTAGCACTTACTGTGACACAAAAGACTATTTAATTTTAGCTTCTGTATGCATTAAAGTCTTCTACAGTTACTATTTTTAGCACATTCAGAATCTTTTCTCAGAAGGGTATTGCAGAGTCCAGTATCCATGCAGACATTTTTAATCCTGCACTTGTCTCTCTCTCAGCTTTTGCTATAGCAAATGAAATTGTCATATTGTTCATGCAATGGAAAGTCTGCTCTCTCTCTACATGTGAAGTCAGCTGGACTTGAGCTTTTAGTACCAACCATTTGATTGTAGTGTAACTGCTGTGGGATTGTGTCAGCACTTCTGCTGCACAGTCCTTATGTTAAATAAGGGTATACAACTTAAAAATTAATGGTGATATTAACATCAGAATAGTAGCTACCTTGGAAAGAGTAGTGACTGCTTTTAACATTTAAAATTTTACTGGGTTATGTCACTGTTCTACAAGCAGAATGCATTGAACTACTGTGGTTTCTTTATTGCCAAAAGGATTATGGAATTTAATTTCTTTAAGTATTTCATAAAAATCATTTAGCAGATAAGAAAGCAATTCAATGGTAAATTAAATATTCCTTAGCACAAAAACAAGCCTTTGGAATATTTGGTTTTAAATCTCAATACACACCAGCTAGCTTTTTCTTGACAAACATAATTTCAATTTCCAATTTTTCAAGTGAAAGGGCCCCATTTTTTTGTGTGAAAATTTGTTTGTAATTTTTATTACTTTGATCATAACAATTCAGGAAAGAAGATAAAAGCATTATAGTTTTTTGGGAAGAAAGAGATCACATGAAATAAAATGTAAAATGTATGCCTTGCATTACATATGTAAATCAAAACAATAAATATCGTGCAGCTCTGTTTACAAATAAACTACACTCCCCACAAATGGAAGGCCACATAATGATATCCTTGCTCAAACTCTGGTAGTTACTTACTCTGCAAATGGTCATTAAAGAGCTTATTAGGGATGAAATATTAATTTGTGTAAATTGAGTAACAACCATGCAATCCATAGTTGTGCATGAATTTAATAGATGAAATGAAGCAGTTCTATCCTTAAGATTTGTATATTACTACCTAAAAGCTATAAAGCCCCTCTCTGTGTAGCATCATTAGTGTGATTTGCTGGCTTGCAGAGCTCAGAACCAGGCTATTAGTTCTGATGTCATTAACAAAAAATACTCTCTCTAACTATACAGTATTTTGATTCCAAGACAAACATTTTGGATTGCAGAAATCTGAACATACATGGGTGCCTGGGCTATTTCCTCCCCAGGGAAAGGGCTTTGTGTTTCCCTCTTAGAACTTCACAAAGTTCCTGTGGGCCGGTTTTGCCAGCCTGTCCCAATCGCTCTCAGTGGCAGCAGGACCCTGCGATGCACACAGAGCAGCTGCTTTGCACTGTCTCTGCACAAAGTAGTGCAACACCAACATAGTTCTTGGAATTTCTGAGGTTTGTTCCATCCCTCCTGCAAGTGACTGGAAGATGGTAACAGGCTAATCTTAGTAGCTTTACTGTTAAATTAATTTCATTTTTTTTCTCCTTCAAAAGTGCAAACTTTTCCTTATTAATATTGGATAGGAGAGTTGTTTATTATTGTAACAATTACTGAAGAACTAATTTTTGAGTATTAAATATTGAAATAGCTTGTTTTCATAATGGTGAAATTTAAATGCCAAACTTGTTTTTATAGAACTTGCAGTCAAAATATCACAGTCACAAAGTGATTCTAAGAAAAGTTCATCTCACTGAAACACAGTGCCAAAATTTATTCTCCTTAGAATTTCTGAGGGTCTATTTCTGCTGCTCCTGAAATGAAAATATTTTAACTTGGCAGAAATAGAGTAATAAATTATCTGATTAGATTAATCTGAACCTGAGCAAATGTGTATACTAGTCACAATTCATTCAGAAAAATGTTAGAATTCTGTGCTGACTGAGACTTCGGCATGATAATGAAGCAATGCAGGAAGTGATAATGAGGCAGTGATGTCCATTGTGCTTCATTTATTTTCCAACTCTTATACAAAGGAACTGGATTTGAATCTTGTAGATGAAAAGCATTTGGGAGTAGCTTTGTCGTAATGATTTTAATTGCATTTGTGACAAATGCAGGAAGCTATACTCCTCCCTTTATTTACTTACATTGGACTATAGAGTCAGAACTATGATTGTGTGCAAAAGTAGTCCTGCTCTGCCTATTTGTATTGCTTATAAATTAGCTGCAATGCTTTTGGTGTCTGTGGAGTTACTCTGGCATGAAAATGGTAGAAGAGGAAAAAATTTATCTCCAAGGAGAGATCCTTCTAAGAAGTCTCCTTACAAGGCTTTCTTTCAGCTGCCTTAAAATGTTAGATTATTAAGAAGGCTTAGTTTTCAGAGCACTCTGGGGCAAGAAACTGTTGCTGCTCTCCACTGATTAGCTGGTGCCATTTGCCAAGTCTCCTTTCACCATCTTCTGAAGCCCTTGGCTCCCCAGACAGCCACGATGCCTCTGATTAGGAGCTCTGGCTCCAGGTCTGTGTGCAGAATCCAGTGGCCCTGTATCACCATTACAGTTCCCTTTGGCAAAGGGCTCATTCTGAGGCTGCATTAGAGAAACCAAGTCAGGGCTGAAGCTCCCAGGTGAAATCAGTTTCCTGACTCTTGTTTCTCCTTTGGCAGAGACTCTAAAACACTGGTGTGGTTTTTTAATTGTTCTGTATAGTACACAGGACTCACAGATTCCTGAATTATTTCATTCAGGATACTGCAGGTGTCAGTAGATTTTCCTGCCCGTTAAGGTTCAGACAATAGTTCAGATTCATTCCTAATTACCTGCTGTTTAATTAGTAAAAGGCAATTAAAAAAAAAATAGCACCAAATAGCACAACTAGCAAAGGATCTCAGGAATACAGTTTAACCAGGAAGACAGAACTGGAAGTGAATGGGCTGAGGGTACTGCCCAAGCGGTGACAAAGCAGCTTCCTGCACTAACAGCATCAGTCAGGGCCCTGTTTGAATCAGGTGGAGTGAGCAGTAGAACTGCCAGGTCAGTCAGACACACAGGTGTACCAGCACATATCTACTGGATGATACCATCCTGAAAAGAACAAAAATGTTGATCTTCTATTTGAGATCCCTTTCTGGTTACTCTTAACAGTCCAAAACCAGGGAAGGTTGGGGTTTTTTTTCACCTACTCTTGTCCATAATAGGAAAAGCAGAAATGCCAGCAAACATGGGCAAATTCCCACCTGTTCCCAGGGTTTGCCACACTGGCCATGCAGACACAGAAGAGCTTTTGCAGTAGTTAGCTCTGGTGATAAGCATGGGCCAGCTGTGACAGCAGCACACAACTGCAGTCCTAACACCTGCAAATGTCCAGGAGGGATCAGCCAAATGAGGGCATGGTCACCCTAGAGAGGAGAGTGAGGGGCAGAGGAAGGACAAATTGCCAGCATCTATTGGATCTTGAATGACTTGGACATTAATTTAGAGACAGTTTTATATGAAAAATTACCAAGAGGGGATGGCAAAGGAGAGACAATGAAAACATTTTCTTCTTGCACCTTTTAATTCTAAAGTTGCTGAGTCATTTTAACAGTAAATACTCCTGAATTAAGTTCAGGGTTATTGTTTCATGCCATTAACCTTTCTTGTTAGATAATGCTACAACCCTACTTCAGCTGCAATCAGTGTTATCAACATATAGGAAATTATTTGTGCAAAAAAAATTAGAACATTATTTATACTGGGGTTACAAGTTAAAGTAAATTCTTTGTAAAGTTTAGATGCTCTAAGTTTAAACATCTAAAGTTTAGATTTTTTTTATTGTAACGTCATGCTAGGTTCATCACAGGTAACACTGTTGTAATATTTCGTAATTCCCACAACCTGTTCAATCCTCTTAGTTACATGAATGCTTTGAAATTAGCAATGGCTTATTATTGTTAAATTCCCACCTGTCTTCTTTCTTTTTAAAGCATTTGATAGAGTTGTACACGTCTATTTTGTGCCTCCCACCATTGTGCATTTCTGCATGTTCAGTTCTAGAATTCACTTGAGCAGCTGATGCATATGTACATAGCTGTATATATGTGTGTATGAATGTATATGTTTATACCTCTCCATCTAAATATATTCTGTACAGTGTATAGAAAATATGTAGTGTATGTATATATGTACAGATATGGAGCCATTATTCATCCATTCTATGTGCTAAAGTTTTTTATTAATTTGCTAATCCAGAGCTTCCTAATTTGGTGAATCCTCACAAATTTCAGAGCTTTGCACATTTTTTCTAAACCAGTCTGAAGTCACTATTTGCTGTTCAGAACTGGCAAATATTCCATTAATTTTCTGGCTTTTACATTATTCTCTTTACCTTTTCTCATTTGACCTATGGAAGTCTGCCAGTCAATACTTAATTGAGCATATAATGCCTGTTAAAAGTAATGAATAAATAACTATAGTCATAGAAGATACTCTCCTGTTCATTATATACTTATTCTCTTCCAGCCTCCTGAGATACTTTTGTAAAGTTTATTTTTTGTGAAGCTTGGTAAGAGACTGATTTTTTTGTTTTTAATCTTCATCTATGGTGAATTGAAAGTAAACCAAGTTGCCATTTATCACTGAAGTGCAGCACACAGAACAAGAGGTAACAGATGCTGTTTAATAAATCAATATTCATATTGTCATGGTGATCACATGAAACCAACCTGTGAGTTAGAGACTGTGTGCTCTGTTCTGTGAAACAGCAGCTCAGGTACAATGGTAATTAAATAGTAGGGACATTGCAGGTAGTTTATTTCTTAGCAAGCATCAAGACATCTTCAGGATTTTCACAATGCATTTCAATTATATATTCACTTTCCAAAGTTTTTCTCTTTATTTTCCAGCCTAAACTGAATACAGCTAGTTGCTTGATTTAGTTGTCAGACTAATGTCCCTTTCCACATTCTGTCCTTTCCTGGGTCTGGAATCTGTGCAGCTCCTGCATTGCCTGTGACAGTCCCACTGTCCATGTGGGACCTGGGCACACAGTTAGGAAGTGAGATATGGAGTAAGACAATTTCTTATTCATAATGAGGACTCAAACATGTACATTATCAAAGTATAAACGGTCTTGGTTTTTTCCCCTTTTGATGAAGTTAAAAAGGAAGCCTTTCATAAAGTAACTGTTAACTGTGGGTTTTTACAAAAGCATGCAGGGCAGTAGTTCAGCAAGTCTTGTTTCTGTCATTAAAAAGGTGAAGTAGAATTTTCTGGGCATTTACTTCCACCTTTTGTGCTCACTGCGGCAAAGACTTGTATATTTAATCAGATAATAAGACACCAATCAAAATAATGTGAACTTCATGCATGCTTAAAGTGAATCATAAGTCTGAGGAAAGTTTGGAAAGTTTGCTATGGAAAATGCTGAGAATGTTCTCTTTCTTGGTGTATTGGTTAGTGAGCATTTGTAAGCTTTTATTTCAAATACAGGAATAAACTTGTAGCATTTCAAAACCTTATTTCTGTGATTTTTAGCAGGAAAAATATTTAAATTAAGGTCAGGAATTTCGGTGACAGATGCTCCTTCCTTGGTGTCTGGAAAATTGGTGCTGTTTGAACGCTTGCTTTCCTCTTTAAAGGAAACCTCTTTAAAGGTGAATAGAAACCTGAAAGTCTGTTAAAGTCACTGTACTGCAGGAACAGTTTTAAAGTTTAGGAAGCCAGTTCGGGCATTAATCAAGATTGAATCTGTTTAAAAATTCAACTGTGAATTCAGAAAAAAAGGCAAAGTTCAGTGAAACTGGATGTGTTATATCCACATTTTAATTGTTTGTATTCTGAAGGACAAAATGTGCTCAAATTTAGTGACAATAAAGGCTCTGCAATAATACAACACAGCTCCATTTTACGATATTTTTATGATTGTGGGTTAAAGTAGGACTGAATAAATTCCAAACAAAAAGCACAGTCTTTAAGAAGAAAGCATTTTACTTACAGACTATATATGTTAAATTTTTCATATATGGAATCAAGATCAAATGTTGGAATATTTTTAATAATTAACCTGTACTCTGAAATACACTGGAAGCCAGTGTTCATAGTTTCCTAACTCAAAACTGCACAGTGTTGTATCTGTATTGGCATACTAGAGAGTGCTGAGCTCCTAGAAAAACAGCAAATTTTTATAAAAGAAAGCATCTACTTTCAACTCCTTGGGATATTTTCTGGAAGACTCTATTCCTTATTATTTAGAAAACTATTGTTTATGTTTATTTTAAAAACTTTGCAAAAGTTGTTAATTTCTCACAGCTTCTTTTGTGAAATCAGTGTTGTTGTGTGTGATAGCATTTAAAAATTATAGCATGTTCTTTTTTTAAACTAAATTTTATATCCAAACAATGTCTTCAGTCACAAAGAGGAATTTGCATTGTTGTGTTTGTATATAGAGTATTGCAGTGCATGATCTAGCTTATGCATTTTATTAAATGCTGTTGTGTCATTATACTGTTGCGGTTAATACTAGTGGCTAAATGAGGTTTCTACCATTAAAGTGAATTACAAATATAACTGCATTCTTGAGTTTTATTTTGAAGTTCATTTAATTTTCTCTTGAACAGGAGCTGTCTAAGCCAAATACATAATTTACATTTTTTTAGGAAGAAACAGTATTTTACCTTCACCACAGTGATTTTTTTACAAGAGATTTAACCGGGTCTGGTAGAGAAAATAAATTCCATTAACTTACTGACTCCAAGGAGCTTCTCTAGGCGGAGAGAGGACTTTTCCTGAGGTTTTATTTCATCTCCAGCAGACAGATTGTCAGTGCCGTGCGCGGAGCCCCTCCCGCCGCCGCCCCCCGGCCCCTCACACCAC
>VZTT01047752.1:38253-53171 GCA_013400855.1 Buphagus erythrorhynchus
GGCTCCTCCCACTGCCCCCGCGCCCCTCCCGCGCGGGAGCGCTGCCTCCTTTCCGGCCGCCGCCGCCATGCCGATGAAGGGGCGCTTCCCGGTGCGCCGGACCCTGCAGTACCTCAGCCAGGGCGACATCGTGTTCAAGAGCTCGGTGAAGGTGATGACCGTGAACTACAACACGGCAGGAGAGCTGAGCGAAGGCGCGAGGTGAGCGCGGGCTGCCCCTGCAAAGACGCCAGGGCTTGCGCGGGCCGAGCCCTCCGCAGAGACAACGGGCCAGCCCGTGTGGCCTTTTCTCTTTCTTTCCAGAAAGTTCGTGTTTTTCAACATTCCCCAGATCCAGTACAAGAACCCGTGGGTGCAGATCATGCTGTTCAGGAACATGACTCCCTCGCCCTTCCTCCGGTTCTACCTGGGTAGGTCGTGCCCGCCGCGGGGGCCGCAGAGCAGTGGCTGGGTCGCACCGGCAGCGTCGTTACCGCCGCGGTTGTGTCGTTCTCCCTCGGCCCTGCCTCGGCTGCAGCGGGGAAAGAAGCTGCTTGACAGGAAAAGAGCTTTAGCCGTTAGCAGCTGCCCTAGACTCACCTTCATGGAAATTTTGCCTTTCCACTTAAAACATTGCATTGCACATTAACTGCACAAGGGAAGCAGATCCTTCATTCGTGTGCTTTTAAAGCCTCTCTAAACGGCATGCATGGGGGAAGTGGTATCATTTGATACATTATTACGAATTTTTCTTGACAGACAATGGAGAACAAGTTTTGGTTGACGTGGAAGATAAAACCAACAAAGAGATAACAGAGCACATTAAAAAAATCCTGGGGAAAAGCAAGTAAGTAGCACACAGTAAGCTAACATACCATCCAGCATATATAATACAAACTTGTGTGGAATGCAGAAGGAAATACCACTTTTGCCAGACAAAACTGACACAAGTGAAGTAAAGTCTGCGAGGTAGGAACTATAAATTCATCTTTCTGATAAAACCTGGGTCCAGGGAAGGGAGAGGAAGTACTGCAATTCAGACTTCTGATAGTAACAAACGGATCTCTTTTCTAGAGAAATGCTTGAAAAAGAAGAAGGAGAAAGGAAAAAACTATCACATCCAGCAAACTTCGGGCCCAAGAAGTATCATCTACGAGAATGTATGTGTGAGATTGAAGGCCAAGTTTCCTGCCCTGCTCTTGTACCATTGCCCAAAGAGATGAGGGGAAAATACAAAGCTGCTATGAAAAATGAGGCATGAGCCTGACATTTCAAGACCTCAGGTCATGCAGCTGTTTTTCCTCAAGGCTGGACAATGAAGGTGCTTCAGTGAGATAGAAGAACCAGCAATTCCTGAGAACAGGAACAAGCAAGTTCATTCAATACAGACAATTCTGCCTCTTGAGCCTTCTTACAGCTCCAACTAGAATAATTAAGTGAAAAATAAATAAAAGTTAAAACTGCTACAAAAAGAAAAAAAAAAAGCTGTGGTTCTATGAAGTATTGCATATCAGCACTGGAAAACAAAATTACTGGAGTCTTACTTCTTATTCATGCCTGCAGGTAACCAATTATGGCAAAAACAAGATCATGTTTTCTTTGGGAGAGGCTGGACTAAAAAGTTAAATCTTAGAAGCAGGGCAGAATTCCATAATTTGTAGAAAGTGGTGCAAGAGTCCATATTGTACTAGCCAAAGACAGCCAGCTAATAATTCCAGTCTCAATTGAATTTTCCCAATTTATGTAGTTACAAATCAGAAACAGTTCAGTCTCATTTCTCCCAAGATACAACTTTTGCAGTTGATACTGCAGCTCTGAGAAGCACTGGTCAAGTCAGGAATATCAGCAGGAAAGGAGAATGGGCAAATTGGTATATGAAAGGTAAGTTTCACATCAGAAAAAACCCTTCTAAATTATCACAGCTTCTGCCTCACCAAACAATTACACCATACCTGTAATATGTATAAACTTGATAGATTTTACTCTACTGTACAGATTTTTACATTGGGCTTACATGCACAAGTCACTAGAACAGTATTGCAGCATTTCTGAACTCACAGTTGAATACAAAATTTCACACAGATTCAGGCATCCCGTACAAATTGTCAAGGACAAACACAACAGAAAATAAACATGTTTTATTTCATCTCTTTTTACCAAGTTTTCATACAGAGTAGTGCATGCAGTTGTAACAAAAGTCAATGCTAATTAGTTGTTGAGCTTTATGCCTAAGATAACTTCATTCTCTTGTGCCTTGCAAACCTCACAGCAATCCCTGTACGAGCAAAGGTCTTCATGTTGGAGATAATTTTAGTATTAGCTGTCTAATCTATCACATTTAACACTGACAAAGATCGTGAGGTATGCTAGTCTGTTACCTGCTTGTAAAAATAATATATTACATATACAATAAGAATACTTTAGTTTTTAGTGTATTAGCCAGAAAATATAAACAAGGCAGGATAGTTGCAACAAAGAAATACTTTTTACTGTGAGCGCTGAAGCCACTGAAACATTTTTTCATGTTGATACCTAGAAAAGCATTAGGTTAGAGTGCAGGAAGCAATCCTCCTGACTAGCAACCAAGTCTGTCCTAAATAACTGCCTTATACTACCTCCCTTAAATAATTCCAGGGATTCTGTTTAGCTATGAACAGTTTTTGCTGCCTTCATGAATCTGGTGCCAAGCACCTTTGTTCCATCAAGACCATTCAGAATTCTCTGTTCTTTCTTCTACTTTTTGCAAAATAACGCTTGGGGACTCAATCAGCTCTAATAAAACATCAGTGTAAGAACTTCACAGTCTTAAGCTGACCTCTTCTGCGCACCTTTCAAATCCAGACTCAGGCTACACCAGACAGACCATCAGGTATCCATGACTGGCTGGTCTGAGTTACTTCAACCCCTTACCAGTGGTATTAAGTGAAGATATAGGTGGTTTGGTCTTTTTAAACAGTTCCACAAGTCCCTACCTCCACTTACAGCTAGGAACCAGAGTTCCTGCTCTTTAGGTAACAAAGTTATTTGTCTCTTAAAATCTTAAGCAGTGCTGCGATTACAGCTATGCCAACATCAGAGACATAATTAAAAGATATGTCCCATTCCACAGAACTTTACACTTCTGAGTAAGCCTACTATTGTTAGTGCTATACAGTGTGAACTTCCTGATTTTCCTCGATTTCAGCTTTAAATAAAAAACCCTTTAAGATGAACTCACCACCATCACTCCTGCAAACAGTGATTCCTGCTGATGGGCCTGTGCCTCAAAAATCAAAGCAGTTTAGATTCCATCTTCCTCAAAAACCCTGCATTTGCCCACCTGTAGGCCCTCCTGCATCACAGGTACTGGCTGTCACCTGGTCATCCCCCAAGGCACAGGATCACAAGAGGTCTTCAATCTGAAGTTCCTTATTTAAAACAGGTATGCCTGATTCTCATAAAAACTGAGGGGAATCTAACATAAGAGAGAATTGCCATTTGGCACTGTTGCAGCGACAGACTTTGTCTCCCAGCTTTCACAAAATTCCAGTGGCATCTCAGCTTTCCATTATAAACAAAATTTTTTGTTGCTTGGGTGCTACAATAAAGTGTTCCAGTCTCACAAAGACAACAAACATGATCATTCTAACACCCAGAGGATTTAAAGGAATGCGTAGATTCCATAATGTAATTAGCAGTTGGAGGTTCTCCCTTTATATTACAGTTAGTAGTAGTGCTGGCCTGATGCTCCTTTCCCTGGAAATGAGCAAATGCTTGCTCCCTCATGAGTAAGTCTGAAGCCAGCATGATGCTATGACACCATCATTTGCACTCAGAGCAAATGGGAAACCAGAAGTGATGAAAAGAAGCATCCAAATTTTACTTGGGAATCTTTATACAGACACTAAGAAGCTAGTCATACTAAGATAAGTTACAAAGTTGTTCTCAGTCTTAAGATCCCTTTTTTTTAAATGTATTTATTAGCATTGCACAAACTTGATCTGCAATCCTGTACATTCAGCACCCTGGAGATTCGCACCAGCTCTTTAACAGCCAGAACACCATTAGCAGTTCAACTACTCTGGGTCAGGAGAGGATGAAGAAGTTTTAGAAAAGTTTTCATCTCTCTTTAGTCAAAGCCACACTTGAAAGGCCAACACTACAACAGAAAGCGGGAAAGAGGGCAAACCAACATTCCAACCACTTCCACATCATAGTTCCCTATTAGCACTTAACCCCTGGACCAAAGTAAGCATTCAGTAAGACCAGTTAGCATTAAAAGTCCTGTAAAAAGTTATTTTAAAATTTCTTACTCTAAGCTTTTGAGACCAGCAGCATTCCTCAGTAATTCTTTCTTCAAGTCTGTGTAGGAGTGGCAATGTCTAAATGAAAGTGCTTTGAAGTCAGGATTCTCCCAATTCCCTCTTGTGATCTGTACTCCTGTCTCTAAGTATCTGCTTTACTTTCCCATATTTAACAGCAGATTGAATTATTACACAGCCCTATTGCTGCTTCAGCAGTTGGATTTCTCCTTCTGCTTTGCTAATGTGTGCTTCAGTTCCTTTAAGTTCTCCGTCAGTACCTCCACCTCATCCAGTCGTCCACTATGTTTGGCATCAAATATATAAGCTTTAATATTATCTATCTGTTGGAGAAGCAGCTCTTCCTCTATAGCCTCTTCGCCAGAGAGCTCACTGCCATCCTCCACTTCAAAGGGATTGATAGAGGATCCCTCTTCAAAGGGATTCCCTGAATTCCAATTGCCCCCAGGCTTTTCAAATGGATTTTCATCCTCTTCAAAGGGGTTTGAAGTACTGCCAGGTGCTCCATTACTTTGTTCATCCTCCTCCTCACTTCCAAATGGATTATATTCTTTTTTATCACTTTGCTGAGCTGTGTTAGAAAAAGAAGCCACTGGAGAGGTGTCTTTGGCAAATGGGTTAGTGGGATCTTCCTCTACCTGAGGGGTATCTGCTTCATCCTCAAAGGGGTTTAGACAGGCTGGCTGATCCCTGTCTTTGGCACACTGTGGGACATTCTGGGGTTTGAGTGTGAAGGTCAAGTGCTCTTTAGCTGGCAGCTGCTCAACAGCAGAAGTTTCAAAATTCGTGTCCCCTTTGATCCAAGTAACATCCAAATGCTGTTTGACTTCTCTGAAGTCTAAGGAGCGTGTCCTTGAATGCTGAGACATGAATTTATGGTGCTCTCTTTCCCGCTCTTTTTCACGAAGGACCTGAAGTTCCTCTCTCTGTATCTCCTCCTCTTCTGCCTGTTTTTTAGAAAGCTCAATAGCTTTCAGGGTTTGTTGCTGATCATATTCATCCTGAAGCTGCATCAGGTTCTCTTGCAACGTATGGACCTCATCTATCCTATTAGCTGCCTTTGCTTGCTTAATAAAGGATGTGATATTGTCAATCTGCTGAAGAAGTGGGTCTGCTCTCTCGCTTTCTCTTGAAATACTAGATGTGGGTAACCAGCCTTCAGATTTTCTGACTGTTCCTTTTTTTATGTGAGTTTCATCACCATTAACTGCAGATATGGAGATAAACTCCTTCTGCTTTTCCTCTTGTTTTCCCTGTGTTTCAAGAGCAACCTAAACCAAAAAACATGTAGTAAGAAAACACCACAAGCTTGGAAAATTTCATTCTAAGTATCATAGGTACAAGTTAGCTGATCTAACATTGCTGGCTGATGCTAAAAGGGATCAGCTGCCATTTTGGTTACTTTGCAGAAGATTCTTACTTTCATACCATTCCTTACATGCTTCCTGTGAATTTGTAATGATACTGATGAAAAACCCATGACATCTGCCTTTACAAACTTGAGGGAAAGTCGGAGCAAAAATTCTCTTTATAGAGGGGAAAAAAAATGCCTAATGCAGCTGTGCAAAGAGCGGTCTACATTGATTTGGACATTAATCGTATCACATATGACTACAGCAGATATCTGTAATAGAACATCAGTGTTTAAGGTCACTGATATATCACTGGCTTTTGGAGTGGGATGATTCTTATTTCTCAACTTATACCTCAAGATGAAGTTGACTTTAGTTTATAATTAATGATGTCCTCTCTCCTAAAGGAAAAAAAGCCTCTCTCCCTGCAGAGGCATCATTATTCTAGTATGTCCTTTCCCACCAATTAAAGAAGTTTCCAAATTCTAGTTATGTGAGTGAATTCCTGAACACAATTTCCAAGTCAGTGTAAACTAACACACTCACTTCAGGGCTCACACTGCACGCACTGCAGCAGAAACAGCCTAAGCACCCAAGTCCCTGCTGCTTTCTAGAAGTGTCCAGCTCTGTGCCAACCTACTTCTGTTCTGGGCAGAACAAAGCAGCAGCTAGGCAAATCCCTGGAAAAGGGGATGGGACGATATAGATGAAAAAGTAACAAAGGGAAATCTCGTGTTGAAGGCAACTACTCATACCCACACAGCTCCCAGGTTTCTATCTGTGACAAGGCCTGATAAAAGATGTAACAGATCCCAACCTGTCTTACCATATGCAGTCTTCTCTTCTTCAGTTCTTCATACTGATCCTTGGTTGGCAGGGACATTAGGCCAAGCAGTTTTTCCTGGCAAAAATTGAAATATTTACAGTATTGCTTGCAGGTATTCAGCCCATTTTTCAAGTCCTTGAGAAATGAAATAATACCAGCAGAAACCCCACAAACACATCAAAGATGCTTCTACACTGCAATCCCTGCTGCAGGTCTGCACACACCTTTGCTGCCATAGCTGCACTGCTGCATGGGTTCATACCTCAGCAAGAGGAAGAGCCAAGGCTCACACACCTCTTGGGTTCCTCAGCCCCAATGCTGCTTTGAGTGCAAGATCTGTGTTCAAGACAGCTTATTTAAGGCTATCATAAATCATCAGGGGAACTACATAAAATTCAGAAAACATATAGAACTAAGGCTCCTGTCAAAATGGTTTCAAACCACAGGGATGCCTGGCAAAGAAGAGAACATTATCTAAAAAGTGCATTCATCTCATAGCATATGCTCTATTTACCTGAACAAAAAGTGTAGCTGAATATCTTATCATTCGCTGAAGTTGTAGTATTTTAGGATGAGGTTGAGGATCTTCATGCAAGCCTAGACTCAAAATCTTCTTACTGAATCAAAGAAAACATACAGCCTCATCAGTTCAAAAACAAAATCAGGAAAAATGCCACAAAAGTGGAGAGACAATATTGGATCAAAAACTTCTGATGTTCTTCTAGATAGACAATTTTGGATATGACAATTTGTAACACTTTCCCCTCCCAGCCTTAGGAAAACAAACCCCAAACAAACAATTCCCCCTAAATAGTGCTGCTGCTTGTTTCCTCTATGCTTAGTTACTCCTACTGCAGAGGAATGCATGAATTTTAAGGCTGGAGAAGAAAGTAGAAACTGGTAGTGTACAGGAACAGCATCTACCTTTTCAAATGCTCTTTAAAACTGAGCAGACAAATTGATTATCCATATAATCAGTAAAGTCATAACAGAGATACATACATGTTGGGGGGAAAAGGGAGAGAGACAATCTTACCTTAAGGCATCTATAAATTCATACATTTTTTGAATCTCCACCCTCAAGTCATTAGCATGATCAAGGTTGTAGGCTGTCTCCCCAGCACTAAGGAATAAAAAGAACTTTACTGTAAGTCATGCATCCAGTTAACAACACATACAACACTACTAGTTGTCCCAAGATGACCAAGATTCAACAATGATAAGAACTTGCTAACACTAAAGGGCTGAATGATTTTATTTCAAGCTCACGTTTGAAAAACGTTTTTTTGTGACAGAAGTGGGAAATTATAATCATTTTGTGAACATGAACACTTCATATAAGATAACTGTATTTATTATTCAATACAATTATTTATTCATATATATTATGATTATTACTTATAAATTATTACTTACTACTCTAGGAGAGACTGTATTCTAACACAAAAATGCCACTTATAAGTAATATCTAAAATATACACATGCTTAGCAAATGTATCTATTTTGTGGGGATTTCTTTCAAGGCAACTTGGTGGGGAAAACGTCTGACTGAGTAACTAACTATACCATTAAAGTACAATGGTTACCTCCACTACCACTTGTCAGAAAGCAAAATACGATGCTCGACAGGGTGTAGTATTTAAGATGCCAGTAACTGACTGTCTGCATGGGGACACAATCATTACAGGCACTTTACTAGAGTCTCCACTTTATTGATAAAACAAATTAGGACTTAGTGGGGAAAACTCTTCACGAGTTTTTAGCTTCCCAGTCCTTTATATTTGTATTCATAAACATAACCAGCAATGGGACTTACTTTAGCGATTCTGCCATCCTTATGTATTCTGGTGCCTTTTGGTCAACTTTCTCCATGCAGAGTCGGAGTTTCTTGTTATAATATTAAAACAAAATGTATAAAAAAAGAACTGACATTAAAACACTAATGCAAGAACATGCTGACATGAATCTTCATGCTGCTTGTGCAGATTTAAAGTTAACTATGATGAAAGGCACCTTAACTATTCAGGATGACAAGACTCTCCAGTTATCTCCAGAACACATACAGCATTGTCAGGAACAGAGAAAGACTCGCTGTACCCCTGCAAGGTGGACTTTGAATCAAGAAACTCTTTGAATGGATGACTTGGACAACTTCTAGCCTTACATCTCTTCACCAACAAGAGCAGCAACAAAAACTCCCATAAATACTAACCTGGGGAGTTTGTGGACTCTACTGAAAAGGTATCTGGTGATCATCAGTATCTGCTGCAAAGCATTTGAATGTAATGTTGATAGAGGTGGTTCAAAAAATGCATTTGCCATCACTGTAAGCACAAACAGTGGTGACATCAAGTCCCATGGTTCCAGTGCAGCCCACCAGTCAAATGCACAGCATATCACTCACTGGTTTAAACAAGTTCACAATTTTAAGAGAGAGGCATGTCTGAACCACTAGTCCCAGATGGTGAGAATGAAGATGTATTTTAAAAAGACGTATGAAGTTAATTTGGGCTATAAATACTATATTGCAACTGATTCCAACATTTCAGATATGTCTTTGTTACATAGCATGAACACTCAACAGTCTCTTCTAACAGAAGTCAGTATTAAGTCATAAAGTAAGAGTTTAGACATAAGGTAACAAGCCGGAAGTCAAGTAGTCATCACTGCAGACATATACACTGTAGCACAGAGCTTGACTTACCACATAGAGTTTCACAATCTCTGGTGTGTATTCTTTTTCGTCAATCTGTTGCTCTCTTTTCAACAGGGTGTCTTTGCAATGCTGACAACAACGGATTCGTTCATCATCTTTCTCATCCAGAACAGAGCTCACACTGCTCATGCTGCTAATGCTGCCACGGCGGGAGCCGTGCACACTGCTGGGTGAGGAGTTCGGGCTCGTGTGAGAACCCAAGGCCTCTTTGCTGGCACTGGTGAGTTTGCCTAAAAATTATACAGAGGTAATTTTATAGTAACTGGAGAAGCCAACAGATTTTACCAACACAAACTAACTGCCCTTTAAAAGAAACTTTACATTCAGGTGGTACTAGAAAACTAGGTTCAAAGACTCTGCTGAAAGACATACAAGGATTGCACGACAACCATGACTGCAAGTCAGAATTTGGGTCTTCACTGCAGATCTTGCTGTATTTAAAACTAGCTAGAGAACAGACTGCTGAGCATCACCTACTTTCCTTATGCCTAGAAGCATTCTCATGTTTGAGCCTGCACATTCACAAAACAATGTGTAGAACAGGTAGGATAATGGCATCCAGGCATTGTGCTTGAACACTCTGAAAGGCCCAGTTAACGTTATTTATCACCGCAGAAAATACAGTCTCCTCTCCAGTGCACCAGATGAGAAAAATAAAAGTTTAAAGTGGCTCTTAAAGGCCTGTACATGAATTCCCCTAAGTTATTGTCCCAAGGTCCAACATTTGGACAACACAGACAAAACTGGAAATATCCACGATATTTTTAAATGTCAAGAACCTTGGCAGTTCCTAAAGTTAATAGCTCTATAGTTATAGTACTCAGTAGAATAAATAACAGCTGTATTTACCAGAAGTTACTCCTTTTTTACTACTTACTATTTATGTATTATTTACTATTACGACTATTACTTGTAGTAAGTTTTTTAGTGTTATGCAACATTTCCAAATCTGAAGAAGGAACAGAGAGAAAGAATAGAGAAATCATTCCTTGTATTCTGTTTCACAGACAAGTGTCTGCATGAAACTCAATGGAAGTTTTCTGCAGAGCTAGACTATTACCAGCATACTTTTTTCTAATGGCAAAAAAACCAGGATGCACCCAAAGTGAGTTAAGAAATGAAGAATTAACTCTACAGTACTTACTTGCCAAAGGAAGACTGACAAATTCCATGCACTTCTTGCACATAATAGACCCACAAAGGCGGCAGTGGTGACGTCGGTTTCGGATACTGAACTTACCGCCACAGTCTGGGCAAAATGGAACATCCTGATCGCTGACCCAAGGCACAACAGACTTCTCTATAGCTGTGAGCAGGAATACACACCATGTAAGTATTCAGTTAATTCCAAAACTGGTTAAGCTATAGAGGCAAATAGTCTCAGGTAAGCTCACACTAACCTCTTATTTTAGCTGACTCCGTGTTTGCTCTGTCAAATGATGTAAGCTGGTAGAAGATAAACAACATATTCAAGAAAATTATACTTTTGCAAGGAAAAAACACAGCACAACTCAGCCCAACAAGAAAAAGAAACCTGGCATTTTTAAGAGAGAGGAGTTTCAGCTGGTTTTACACCAGACTTATGCAACTTTCATATTTTTTTCTAATTCCATATTCATACAGTGCTAAACAATGACTTGTCAAACCTGTACAAATCAGCAGATTTTATAAATAATCCTTATTGCAGCCAACATTACTGCATCTGAGCCAAAATGCAGGTGGTACTTTGGCAGAATTTGAAGAATGAGAAGCTGGAATAATCATGACAAAAATATTGGGGAGCAATTTAGTAAAGTAGAAGATGGAGAAAATAAAACAAGAGAACAGATGGTTCTTGAAGCATGTGGAAGTAGCATCTTCAGCTTGAAAATGGTGCATAGAACCAGAAATCACACCCACAGTACAGGGTCAAACCATTTGCAGTACTCAAGGTAATGTGTAAAGAGTCATAGTTTAATATCCTTTATAAAGTGTATTCCTAGATAAATGGGCACTCTTCATACTGAAATACAATTTTTTAGATCTAGGAAACATTTAGAAGGCTGGAATATTAAAAAGCACCAAATTTACCTTTTCTAATCTGATTATTAACTTATTGACTTCAACTACATAGTGATCAATCCTGGCTGCTCGGTGTTTCTTGAATTCAGAAAGATGGCTTCTCATAGCACCTGCAGGGATAACAAAAAGTTGTCCTGGTCACCCAAGTACTCTGTATGGATTTAAATGCCACTTGAAAGACAGATGTCTCTTCTTTTCACCATTTATTTCTCATGTTTAAATTCAATTTTAAAGACACATTGGAACCCTACATTTTCACAGTGTTGCTGTACATAAAACACGCAGGTTAAAGACTAATCTTCAGGCTAGCAATAAACAGTGTTTTACTTCTACAGAAAACAAGCAGCACTTTGTTGGAGAGAACATTTGCAACAATTTTCTTCTCCATCTTCATTTGTCAGTTACATTCGGTAAGCTGTTAGCTACCAGTAGTGTTCTCAAAACCAACTCCCTTTAGTTTCCTGGCTACATGTTGAACAAAGGGAAGAGGCAAGCCCAAGGATTACTGGAGATCTATGCAGCAGCAATTTTGTTTCAGAATTCTGATCATCTCTACACCTTTAGGGGTCTGAATAAAATCCTTGATGACGGTTTAGATTTCCAAAAAACTGATCACTGAGTATTGAAAAGAACAATACAGCATCTCTCTAAGACATGTACAATTCATAGTCAATAATATTGGTTTAAGATTACTCTTTTTCCAAGTAAGGTGGGTGAGGTATTAAAAATCAAAGTTATAGACAAAAACTAAAGACCCCAAACCAACCAACCAACCAAAATCTTTCTTCCAGGTGGCAGAACTCAAAATCAGATGTTGCTTTTTGATGCTACCTATGTAAATGTAAGAATCTCACTTCCTCATGCTAATGAAGAAGCAACAAAAAAAAATCTCCAAAGATGCATTCATAGTAGTGAAAGAGTCCCTCTGGGTAACTGATTTAAGTCACTGCTTTGGAGACACAACCCCTTTCACTGATCCATCAAATCCCATGCCAAAATCCCTAAGGTTCATCTTCTCAATTCTCATCAGAAAGCAGTTCTCACTTCTCTAATGGCCATAAACCTTCTCCCTAAATTTATTCTTAACTAATATTTACACTATGATTGTTGCTCCAATAGTTACAAAGTCAAAAGTAAAGTAATATACAGAACTCAGACCCTGCAGACACAAAGGACTCAGTCCTAGTCTGTCAACGCCATAGTGGAAACTTTCTCAGGATCCACAAGAGATGGTGCTGCTTCCTTCTCCAAAAATAACCACAGTATTTCAGTTATAGTTCAGGCAATTGCCTGTAGCAGTTATTTATAATTGCAGGCTCAGTCAGCTTATCCTTGAAATTCTACAAATGTAGATTTATATTCAGAGGAGTGGGCTTTCTTTGTTGTTTGGTTTTTCTTCGTTTGTTTTTTTTTAAAGTAAGTCCCCTTTTAATAAGAGGTGATCACCACCTCAAATCCAAGGAAAAAGCTGAAAGTTTAAATCAACGAATAATCTTTTTGTCAAAAAGGCAAAGTAAAAACTACTTTAAGTGTAGCCCAAAAGCTGGAGATTTTATATACTTATAACTTAGCTATTAATTAGTGGATAATCTGTTTTGTAAAGTCACAAGATGAAGCTAGTTGCACAGAAGTAAACACAAATTAAGCAGATTTCAGCAGCACAGGCACAATGACATGACAAACAGCTACCTGAAGGGTAGTTTGGGTACTGATTCTATATGTGTCTTTTCTTCTCCCCATTAAGTGTGTTTTCCCCACACTCCACCCAATGCAGACAGGCTGCTCAAAGTCAATGTGCAAACCATAACCCCCTGCTCACGAATCCAGTGCAGCACAGACACGATTCCAAGCCACTTCAGCAATACTGTAGCACTTTCCCAATTCAGATCAAAAGTTATGCCCACCGAGTATTGCTTTCTTGCCCTCCTACCTAATTCCTGGGGCTCCCACATATATGGATCTACTCCACCATAGCTAAATGACTCATATCGTTCCTGAGATCCAGAATCAGTTCTGTCATCATCTTCTTGTTTCAGCAATTTCTTCTTTGCTCTTTTGGCCTTCTGGACTATATCTGAAAAAGATAAACTCAAGTTAGCTAACATATCAGGTAGTCACCAAATATTCATCACATGAAGCCAGTATAGAATATTCCTTTCTTTTAGGAGAAATCTTTTTCCTGGATGAGATTATCCTCAAAACATTCTTAGAACAAAAATGCAGTTCAGAGCACCACGGATGACACAAAATGCTCTCTGTTGTCTGTCGTAAAGCAGCATGAGGTCGTAAGGACAAGAAGTAGATTAGAACATTCCATTGTGGGACTTCACTTTAAAACAGCAACATGTCTTAAACTACAGGACTTGTCTCACAGCACAGGGCATCATGTGGTTTTATTGTAATTCTCATAATTTCCAATTATTTTCTTCAGATTCAAGGATGTTCAACACATTCCTTGTCTTACTGCACAAACTACAAATTTCAGTGTGCTTGTACACATAAATAACTTTTAAAGTACTAAACAGCCCACAGTTAAGATTAGGGTTTCACCAAGAAAATTGATTAATACTTCAAAAGTTTATCTCAAGAGGAAAAAAAAAAAATCAAGACTGCCAGGCCACTATTTCTAGCATACTAGAAAAAACAGAGAGTTTTTTGTAGGTAATACACATAATTAATGCCAGATTTTAAACATTTTTCTCTCAATATAAAATGACATTGTGTACACGAGGGGGTAAAAAAGGGAAACATCTTAGTAAAACAAAATTCAGAGAGATTTTCCAAACACTGCTGAAAGGTGGAAATGCTTAACAGAGATGGAACACTCCCAGCATCTCCTGCCAGCTCTACCACCCACATGCTTTTCCATGTTTTCCCAACAACAGCCTTTCTTAACTTCACACTTTAACTGTAAACATAGTTTTATCTACTGTCAAAACAAAAAAACTAATGAACTGGAACCTCCCAAGTACCAGAGATTCCCCATATTCTCCACAGTCTTCAAGTAATTCTTGGGTATTCACTGGGTTACAGTATAATTCCGAGTTTTCAGATTAAAACAAAAACAAAAAACCCAAAAGGTAATAGTAAAAAACGTCGATAAAATCAGACATTTGAAGAGCAATGTCCTTTAGCGCCTACTTTGGAATCAATTTATGGAAAGTATCGGGAGAAGGTAAATACTATGCTTGGCCCAAGGAAATTTACGGAAGAATGGAACTGCATGCCTCGCCTGTAAGTCCCTTTAATTAATATTTTATTATTGTCAGGCATTTGGGAGCACAAGAACAGGGACGTCCCACGGCCAAGCCGAACGCGTTTACCGCGGCTTCCCTTACTTCGGAGCTGTGCCCTGACGTCCCGGTCTTCGCCCGGGTGCTGCTCCTCGTAGTGCGCCTGGAGCTGCCGGAACGCCTGGAGATCCTTCAGGCACAGCGGGCACAGGAAGCCCTCGCGCACTTCGCTCGGGTCCCCGAAGGCCGCCGGACAGCCCGAAGCCATCGCGGCCGCGCGTGCTGCCCTCACCGGCTGCCGGGATGCGGGGGCAGCATCGTCCTTAGGCACTGCCTGAAGCGAACCGGGCCAGCGCCGCGCCACCGGCGGCGCAGGATGGGGGCGGAAAGGCCCGGGCTGGGCGCGAGCCCCACGCCGGATCCCCGCCCGGCCGCGCGCAGGCCCCGCCC
>VZTT01047752.1:53530-64159 GCA_013400855.1 Buphagus erythrorhynchus
ACCGGTGCTGGAAGCCTGGGCCCGCCTCACCTCAGCGCCCGGGCGGCCGCTGATTGTCTCCAAAGCGGGGCGGGCGCAGCCCGTCCCGGCTGCGGGGAGCGGCAGAGCGCGGCAGAGGGCGAGGCAAGCGCTGAGCCATCGATGAGAGGAAAGGGCGGGGACAAAGGAGGGCTCATCCGCCACCTGGGGAGAGGCTGCCGAGCGCAGAGCTATCGATGGAGGTTGGGAGCGGGAGCGGGGTCGTTGTCTCGAATGAGGCCAGGGCCGCTCGCTGTGTCCAGCCGCCTTCCAGTAGGCCCCGGTAACGGGCCCGTAGGGTGCGGTGACAGAGTCCTCTCCAGGACGGGACGGCGCTGTCACGTGGGGACCCCCGCCCCGCCGTCGCCCCTTCCTGCCCCACTGCCCTGGAACCGTTCCCATAGCACTGGTGGGTCTGTGCTGTGTATCCTGACCGCTGAGCACGCTCAAGAGGACTACCGTTGCCAATATCAACGCGCTCAACGTTCCCTTTCCCAGCCTACCGTCTTTCTAAAAGAAGTGTCCCAAAACTGCGAACCAGAACAGCCGGTGACGTACTTAGGCACAGACGGAGCCCAGGAATCCCACTACTAGCTTCCTGACAAAGAGCTATGTAAATCAACGGAAGGGCCTTTTCAGTATCCCCTTTCTGATGCCAGCTTTTGTTTAGTCTCAGCTGGCAGCAGTCTTACATGCTCTCAAAATCAAAATCTCACTTCTCTCACACACTCCCAAATCAAATGGAAACAATAGGAGTGTGTGACCTACGCTTCGGCTTCGTGTGTTAGGATTACAAGCTCTTGGAGGCAGAGATTTTCTTACATGGCAATGCTATTTACACTTGAGTCCTGACCATTAAAGGTGGACTTTCACTCATCATGCCCTGCTCCTCTACCCTCCAGGTTAAGTCCTTTGAAACCTTTTCGGCACGGATCGTGATAGGGTGAGGAGGAAGAGAACCAGCCTGAGGAACCTGCCGGAGGCTCAATTTCTTAGAGGATTCACCTGCTGTGGTGTCATCTCCCTGGATTTGCTGGAACCGGGCAGCTTCCTGGCGGTGAGCCATACCTGTGCCACCAGGTGGCATCAGCTTCCTTTGTTGTTCGTTGCCCCTTTTGTCCTCTGTTGAGGCCAATGAGTTACAACTCCCTGAACAGTGAAAAAACGCTACAACGATACACGTGTCTCCAGAAGAACTGCAACATCCATGTAGGTGCAGAGCTCTTGGGAAGGTTTCTGTTGGTGTTTCAGTTTTCTGGTTCCTGTTTCATGTGAGTGATTTGTCACGATCGTGCAGGGAACGGGCATAAAAAGGGGTGGGTGAAGGATGGAAGACGTGGCAGTCACTAGATGGCACAACAAGCACGTCTGAGAGCAGCCGAGGGCCTGCGGGGGCCTCGGCCGTGCATTTCACAGGTATTTGCTGTAAAGGTTTTTCTCCTGCCTGTGAGCCCTGTTGACCCGGGTAGTCCATCCTCTCTTGCCGTTCCCAGGTAATAAGAATCAGATGTGTAAGGAAAAGCGAGGCTGTACAAAACAACAAGCTGTTTCCTCAACCCTGTCTCTCCACAGCTTCTTCTCCACTGCTCTTTTTCGAAAATAAAGTCCTAGAAGCTAATTAAAGTGGTAAATACAACGATTGAAGTCTGGTAGGCTCCTGTTGGGATACAAACCATGCAGTGAGAACTGCCTGCAGTGAGTTGTAAGGAGGAAGATGGCATGCTGGGGTGTGCACTAGAAATCAAATATTTCACTGTATCTGCAGTTAATTGTGCTCCTTTGCATGTTCTACATTTGACCACAGATATGAGAACACATATCACTGAATGAATCTTTTTCAAGTACTGATAAAACACCATGTAGTGTCAATCACTCTTGAAAAGAAAAGTTTCATTCAAAAATTTTAAAGAAAAATGGCTCTTGTTTGCCTCTTTCTGAATATAAGTAGTCTTTAAGCCCTTCCTGAGGAGCTCATTCCCCATGAAGTAACTGCACCTGCTCAGTATGATTTGGGTCTTTATGAGAGTGTTAGACTTACTGGGAGTATCTCAGAGACAATTAGAGAACTGATTCTACAAAGTTATGCCAGATGCACTGATATGTGGAATGGTACCAGTTTGCTCCCAAAGGGAAATTTGAGCTGTGTCCCTTAGCAGACATTGAGCATGATCTAATTTCGTGCTGGTGTAAATGAGGAGACTTTGGCTGCTATTATTTGGTCAGGCTCATCACACTTCCTTATACAGAAAGTGTTCACAAAGTGAAAATATCCAGGTCAGTCTAAAACAATTCAATTTACAGTGCTTCAAATATTAATTTGTCTTCATCCAGCTAGTTGCCATAGGAAGAGGTATTTGGGGACAAATTAAACCTTACTGCAGTCCTACAAGTGTTCTTGGGGACTACATTTTTATCAGTAATGGCTCACAGGGAATGAATACAAGCAAGCAGTAGCACAGAAGGACTTGCTCCAAGTCAGACCTGTATTGCCCCATCCTGCTGCTGGGATATAAAAGCTCTGCCAACAAAACCCTGCATCTATTAGGTACCTCCTCCTCTGCCACAATCAAAGTCCTTTGCAAACAGTAAGAAAATGAGTGGTAAAATATGTTTGTGAGTTGTAATAATTCTTAACTGTGAATTTTAGGACCTGGTCTGTTGTTAAATTGGTTATTGCTACGAATCTCCATGAGGAGAAATTTCAGTGGGAATACAGCTGAGAAGGGGGATGCAGTTGGCCCTGTAGCTATGGCACAGCTCAATCAGAAATATGTTCCAGTTGGGGTCACCTGTGTTCTTCAACTTCTTGTAATATTTTCACTGCCATTGGGAATGTTTAATAATGGAATCTGATCTCAGCACAGGAGAGGTAAATGCAAATGATGCCTATCTACTTCTCAGGATATTCAAATGCAATGTTTTTCACAAACATACTGAAAAAAAGGTTTAAAATACCTGAAACGTAACAGCATTGAGTTCAATATAGACTCTGTTTACAGAGTGTAAGCAGAGTGAAAAATCAGACTGTTCTTGGGAAAATCAGAATGTTCTTTGTAAATACTCCCTAAACGAAATGGTCATTTAATTTAACTTAATGCTGTTTTAAAATTTGCCTAAATTCAATTTTATAATTTAATGATAGATTTAAAAAAAATTCCTTTTAAATTTTATAACATTGAAATAGGTAGCACAAAACTCATCTTACAACATTAATGATCTTTGATTTTAAGTTATCAGAGAAGATGGTTTTGTTTGTTTAGGTGGATCTTACCCAAAATTTCCTGCATTCTTCATTTGTTCAGAGAACTAAAATATTTTCATGTTGCTGTTCATTTTACCAAAGCTCATATATTCAATATACTCAAGTTGCTTATACTAAACATTTTGATACATAACAAATCTGTTTAATTAGTCTGTGTAGACAGGATAAAAGCTACATTTCCATGCCAAACCCATGATTTTTACTGTGTTTGCAGTCTCGTCAATCTAAACTGACAGCCTCATGGTTTGTTAGAGCAGCAGCTCCACTTGTTGAGCCCCTTTTAACTGATTTGTTGTTTAACTGCTTTGGTACCTGCAAGCCAGTCATGATCTCAAGTTTGTTTGGTCCCTTAAAATTGCTGAATAGTCTGTCATGTTGGTCCTGAGTGTCATGGAGTGGCAGCACTTACATAAAGTAGGTGAATTATAAAGAGGAGAGATGGGAAAACTCAGAATTCCTTTGCATTTACATTTAATTTAATGGTTTAACTGTAAAAGCCATGCACCACAAAGCCTGGATTCTGTTCAGGGGTCATTTCAAGTGTCAAGTACACCACATTTGGGTGCTGTCTCTTCTAGCCTCTCATCTTCTCTTTTGTCTACAGACTTGTGCAGCAACCAATCCCCTTCTTGAAGACAGCATGTCTAAAAGCAATAAGTAGAATACCTCCACCAATTGGTATTTGACAGGGAATGATTTATGATTTTTTGGTAAGCTTGTTGTTGCTCTCTTTTTCAACACCACTTCTTGCTTGTCCAAAGAGATTGCTTTTTGTCTTGACTGTTTTGGCTCAGAGAACCTTTCATAAATTCTTACTATATTTTTCATTTGTCTTGACTTTTCTCCTCTTCCTTTTCTCTTTTTCACAAAGTTTCTTCAGACACCCCACACAGTACTAGCTTCAAAATCAAGAGGGAATTTATGGTGGAAGCATATGCTTCTCTGTGAAAATTACTTGAAATCAGCCATCATATGTCAGGCAGACTCTTCAGATCACTTTCCCTGGTTTTCTGAGTCACAATCTAATGTTTTCCCTATACCAGTCACCTATTAAATTGTCTATGCTGCATCATATTCATTACATCCATTACAGAGAGAAGATGGCAGTGAACTAGCTATGGCATGTTGGATCCTTGTTTGCCTGCATTCCATTTTGTAGGAGTATTTGTGCAATTTATTAAGTCCAGATTCCCCCTCTTTCCAATGCATGTGAACCAGAAGAAAGTGAGGAAATGTTAGCTGAAAGAGAGGAAAGTATTCCTTCAGTCAACCCTTCTGTGACATACTGCTGTCTTATCTGGATCACTGGCTGTCAGTTCAAACCACAGTGTCTGAAATAAATTCAAGAGCTGGTTTCACCTTTTGGCTGGGCTCATTCCATTGTATTGGTATCTGACATGCCTCATCTCTATTGGAAATGGGTATCCTGCTCTAGCATACCAGTACAATTTATGATCTAGTAACACTCCTTCAGCCAGTGCTCCTTCCATCTCATGGAAGCAGATAAGGTGGATTGGCTGGTACCTGACAAATGTCCTTTCCTTGGTTTCCTTCTTAGTACTTTTAAGCTGTATTGATTTCACCAAGGAAACAAAGCACAAATGTCTTCACACAGGTCTAAAAGTAATCTTAAGGTAGGTACATTAACTCATTTTTCTCAAGGAGTTTCCCATCTGGATTTATTGAAAGTCTCTGTGTCCAACCTTTCCTCATTACCCTGCAGGAGTGGGGGAGTTCATGCTCTTATCAGAAGGGGAAGAGAGGCTTCTGCACTCCAATGCTGGTAGTCTAAATACCCATTTCCTAGAATCAAAAGAATTTCCCTATCATTACATTTTTTGTGTCGTGTCTCTGTACAATCTAGACCTCACACAGTCTCATCCCTCTTGCATTCTCCACTTGACTTCTTTCAATCATGTTTTTATTTATAACAATGTTCTGACCTGACCAATGCTTTGAAGTTGCAGCTGACCCTTTAATGTTAACTGAGTGAGTTACCAGGGAAGCCGTGACTCTACTTCAGCTGTGGTCATGATATTGTTTTCAAACTTTCTTCAACTAATGAGCCATTATAACTAGTAATAAAGATGTTTGTTGGGGCCACATGTCCCCTGGAAGAAACACTCACCCATGCTAATTACAGTCAGTCAGCAAAGAGGTCAAGGCTCGTAAGTGTGTGGGAGGGGGCATAGAACAGTAATGGTGAGAGGTGTTGAAAATAGTTGCAGGAAATGTTAATTGTACGGCTGGTTCACATGAACTTTCTCCGCCCATTAAAAACAAAGCTCATTTTGAAGACACTTGTAAAATCTGTGCTTTAGGAATAAAGCTCCCTTATGTCTCAGTAACTGGTAATACCCAGATATATGAAACTGCAGTGGAATGAACGAAGAACTCAATCTGTGCAAGGTTGTTTTAGTCTCAATTAAAGCTGGAGATAAGATTTTGCATGACTGTGCTGCCACATTAGGGCCATTGCAAGCTTTGCTCTGTGGATTTAATTCAGATTCTGCAGAGATTTTTCTACTGACTTCCATGACCTTTGGACCAAGTCTGCTGGTGGTATGTTCTCCTTCCTGAAGAGCCCCAGCCTGTCTGTCAGACAGATAGTGCACTTCCTCAGGGAGCTATGCAACTGCAAGGCCTGGTTCTGCACACTCGCAGTGTGATTGACAGAGCAAAGCTAGTTACTTGTGGATGTTTGCACAGCTATAAAGTTCTCTTAAGTTGTAATAAAAAGTGACAATGAGGGGGTTTGCAATAAAAATAATATGAGAGAGAGATGTGCAATTAACTAATTCTTACCTTATAACTACACAATATAAATGTACTTGTGTTGTTCGTATTGCTGAGAGATTGCACTATATTTACTATTCAAAGAAACATAGCATTATATTATATATATGGCTGTTTTCTGCTTAGTTCCTTAGCCAAACTCCAGAGCCAAAAAGCTTTTAAGGTGTAGATAAATCGGACAAATACTTAACTTTGAACTTGTGCCTGTGTGTGCTTCGTAGTCACAAAAGTATGAAATCCCCAGTGGCAGTCAATGTTCTGAGAATGATATCTGTAGAAGGATTGTACTTGCCTGTTAGTATGTCGGCAACACTGCAGATAATAGGAAGAAAATAATAAATAGAGATTAAATTTTCATGCAGATACTGGGAGGAAATGTCCTTTTGATCAAAACAAGAATCTGGACAATTTGAAATATTGGAGTGATTTAAAAAGAAAAAAAGAACTTTTGAAATATGTAATCCTTGCTGTCACCTATGTTTACTCAGTTGATATTTTTTCTTTTCACTTTTAAGTGGTTTTCACTTATTTTGAAGATTTCATAGCATGTAGTGTTCCCCAAGATTTAAGAAGCATTCATTCACTGCCAGAAACGGTATATGAAATGGTATTCTTCAGATAAATTGTTTTTTTCCTGATAAAATGCAAATGAAACATTTTAAAAAGCATCATATATAGAAAGTGTGCTGAAGGAAGTTGAAGTATATGGAATGTCCTCACCTATCTTCTCTAAAGATTTCTTCAGAACTTGTTTATTAGAAACCCCTTGTCAATAAAAGATGTCTGCTTATTGTCACATACTGAACAGCATATTACCTCCAAAGTTAGAAATTGTTTGATAGACCATGTTAAGTGTTGATCAGCTTGTGAGAATCTAACTTCAGTGAAACTTGTGAGGTGAATAATTATTTTCCTTGAGGGTAGCTAAACTGACTTCTGCAAAGCTGACTTCTGTAACTGAGGAGGAGTTCCAAGTCAGCTAATGTGTCTTGATAGTATTGAGGATGAATGTTGATGGAAAATATACTCATTTATTCATAAAAATAACGTTCTAGCAAAACATTGATGTGCTGTAACCTCTTTGAATGCAAGAAGTGATATGAGTAACCCAGTGTGCTCAGTAACTGCATGTCAATTACAAAAATCAGTAAATCTATTGTTTAGACCCACAAACAGGAAATCAGCTTCTCATCAAGTTCTCTGTGAAGTGGGTGACAAGACTAATGTGAGTGTAGCCCAGATGCATAATTTTGTGTGTCGTACAGGCGGAAGATTTTAAAAGGAAGTCTATCATTCTTCCACTTCAGCAGTGAAACAGTTTTAAGTACAAGCATGTGCTGACCACCAGCATGCAAGGAGATTGTACATAGAAAAATGCTCTTTGATGTTATTTTATTTAGCTTGAGTTGGTTGTATGTTCTTCACACTATTGCAGTGTATTTGCACAACCAATAAGGACACCAGAGTTGACTATTCATGTTTATTGAATAATTCATATCAAATAAACACTTTTGGAAGTCTGACCACAGAAAGTAAAAGCATTCCTTTGAGAGGAGAGAAATCCTCACTGGAAGGAAAGGATCTCTTCTTGCTTTATTATTAAATGTCTGAGGAGAAGGCATGATTTCAAGTGGCATGACTGAAGTGTGGACACACTAGGGAGGGAGTTCTAGTGTGGGCTGTACACAGTCAGGGGGGTCACAATGTGTGCTTGAGATGTTCAGGGATGCATTAACCATTTGCACTGTGTAGCCTCTTAGGTGAAAAGGATTTTCCTGTGCCAGTTCCAAGTCAAACTATGAAGTCAGTCATTTATTTTGTTCCATTTGAAACTGTTCCTGTCTCTCTTTAGTGCTTACTGTCTGGACAGATTATAGTGTACAAGGACTCGGGTGTCTAGAATGTTATCATTTAGAACTGAAATCCTGCTCTATTTAATTTTCAAACAATTGGCATATGTTCTTTTTTCTCCCTCGCTATTTACTGATTTCACTGATGTGAGAGGAAACCATATAATTATTCTATATCAGTAGCATCAGAACACAAATTTAAGAACCTGTTTTAGTCATTTAGGAGCACATATTTGGATTATTCTGGGGTCTGGGCTCCTAAGAAAATAAGCACTCTGCCTAAAGTCGGAGAATTGAAGATTCTCAGTACTTGTCTGTTCCATTCAGATGGGTCCTTTAGTTCCTTTGCTTTAAGTGTGTGACAAAGTCATTAACTTGGATGGGAACATTAACACACTGAAAGATAGATGCAGAGGTCAGCAACAGGAAGCCAAAAAGGAGTGAACAGAATGTTTTGGTTATCTGGCAGTTTACTTCACCAAATGCAAGTGCTACACAATTATTTTTTCATTCCTCTGTTTCACCCTCCCATGCTGATCTCTTTCCGGGGTGCTGACGCTTTTCTTCTACCCTGTCTCTGCTAACATATTCTACTAAATCAAGCAACAAGCTGCCTTTGTGACAGGTGAATGACTCCTGAAAGTTGCAGGGGTCTATGTCATCTGGGCTGTCAGAATTCTGGTGCCTTTTTCCAGGATGCTGGAGTTTCTCACCATATAGGTCTACCTCATAATTCCAGCCTCTTTTGCTAGGATGCTGGTGCTTGTACATAGGATATCTTCTGCCTAGATGTTCTCTTTTGGATAACTTGTTCATGTAGGTTAGCTGTGCCCTAGGGCTGTTAGCAAGCTGATCCAACAGTGACTTTCTGCTGGAAGGCTGTTGCCTTTTCAGCTCCAGATAAACATCAAGGTCGTCTTCCATCTCTCTTTTTCCTGGATGCTGTCTCTTCTGAATGTCTCCATAAGATGTCTCTTCTTCAATATCTCTTTTTCCAGGATGTTGTCTCTTCTCCAGGTTACTTAGGTGCTTTTTCCCAGAGTGTTGTCTTTTGGAAAGCCATTGTAGCAGAGGGGCATTTGATTCTGTCCAAGGAAAAGAATAAAATTAATAAGACCCCATAATCCTCCCTAAGGAAGTTGTAATAGGAATTTGTGGAGCAGGATCATAATCTGTTGCTCTCTGAAAGCCAAGTCAGTATTTCCAGCTACCAGTCATAACACTATTCGTATCTCTTACTCATTCTTAAGCTCTTTTTAATATTTCAGGTCTTGGCTCAACACAACCAATTCTCAGAACTGATGTGAAGAGGGAGGATGACTTTTCCTGTGGGCACTTGAGGCCAGCTCGTCTTCTACTCTGGAAGGGCCCTGTGCTCCTGTTTGCCTGCAGGCACCTCTGTGCTGTTTCCTTGCAGTCCCTGAGTCTGATCTTCCACTGCTGTGACTACTGGTAGCAGAGCATCTACAAGGTGGGAGGTGCAGACACTGGAGCAGCCTCTAGCATTCCCAGCCATGGGAAAAGCCCACCTCTGTTGGGGGGTAGTTGGGGAACCAGTGGATTGAGGCAGTAGGTGAATGGCAGCACCCTCACCTCGAGTTTACATTAGGTACAGGGTCCACCACTGCAGAATGTCCTTCATGGATCCTCTTAGAGCTTCTCTAGGGAAGTACCTGCTGGACAAGCAGGTGTTCTGTGACAGGCTTCTACCTTTTTATTATGCAGCAGCTGCTTAGTGCTTAGTATAGCCTTTCCTGAGCAAAGAGACCTTAGAGAAGAAAGCATCTGTGAAGAACTGTTTGTCAGTGAATTGCAGCAGCCCTCTTATCCTTCCCCTCCCCTCAGTTCCAGTGCTAAGTATGAACATTAGGACCTGGAAATCATACCTTGGATCTAATGATCTCAGCCAAGTGCTATGCCATCAGCAAATGGGTGTCCCCAGTGATATATATACCTTTATTAATCTCTTCTTCCTTTTCAGCTTTCTTGAGGACAGACTGAAGAATGAGGCTTTCAGATCTCTGAAGGATGTCATCCAGGGGACTTTTTCCCATGTTCTCACTCTCCTCTGGAAGGAGATGGCCCCCGTTGAAGCAAACACCACACAAGGTCAAACAGAGGAGTAGCAGTGGCAGCTGGATTGATGGCATCGTGGCACAGGGATTCCTGTAACTTCCACTGGACAGAGAAAAACAAGGGGGAAGGATGGAGCAAGCAAACCTAGCAACATCGGGCATTGAAGTCTCTTAGGGTCTTTCCTCATTTCTGTTACTAACCACTCAGTTTGTTTTTTATCCTCCAAAGCATCTAAATGCTTCATAATTAAAACCAGGTAGTTGTTCATTTTTCTGGCAGAATAAATATGATATGAACTTCCTGAGGCACAGGTGATTCTCCAAAACAGTGATTTTACTCTGCCTTCTGCCAAGAGGCAAACATAATTTCCCTCTTGAACTCTGTACACACAAGGTACAGACATCTATACCTGCTATCTCCTCCAGGCAATTTCCTTTGCTAAGCATTCATTTTAAAATGATACTGAGATTAGCAGCACTTCCATTCCACCTTCAGTTAAAGCCAAACCTAAATAATCCACTAGGTTTTTGCTATCTTTTTGTATGCAATTCAAGTAGCCATGTGTCTGGGTATTTGTCAGTCTAAGAGGACAGCTGTGCTCTGTGGGGCAGGGAGATTTGTTGCATG
>VZTT01047752.1:66224-78061 GCA_013400855.1 Buphagus erythrorhynchus
GAAATAAGACTCCCTGTCTTTAACCCATCTGTCTACTTAAGATATTTCTCCACACAGTACTGCTCATATAGGAGGCACAATTGCTTGGCATTTCCTAGGTGTAGTAACTCCTTAAGGTCTCTCAGGTACGACACCTGAGTTTAAACAATTTCTGTATTGCCCTATAAATGAAAGTGGGCATCAATGAAATGGGAAACTGCCTAGTTTCATTCTCATTAAAATCTGATTCTTGACACTTTTGAGCTTACCTTTAGAGAACATGGGTGAAGTTATGTGTTACAATTGCATCCCCATGCAAAGCTCCTCAGCAGGTGCAAAATTATATTCACAGTGCAATGCTCAGGACTTCAAGTCTGGCCAGCTTTGCTTCTTTGCTCAGGCTTAATTTATCTTATTTTGGACTCATTTAGTAGAGTTTTAATGCTTTGTTTAAAGGAAGAAAGTTAAAATTAGGCACCTCAAAGAGTTGGGGTTTTTTAATGAAAAATGTCTGGTTTCTATTTCAAAGCTAGAAAACTGTCTGTTTTTAATATGATGTCCTTCCTTTTAGAGTANTCTTTTGTATCAGCTCCATTGAGGATGTTCCTGATTTTTCTTTTAAACATTCTCAAGGGCACCCCAGCTTCTCAATGGGCTTCTAAATGAAGAAACTGGGAGGCAGACAACTCCTCCAAAACCAGCCAGACCCATACATGTGGTCTGTGAGGACTGAGGTCTGTGTTCTCCCCTCTCCAGCTTGCATGTTGCTTGTGTTGCTGGCTGCAGTCACTAACCATGCATCACCAAGAGCCTGGTGCCTCCACTTGTGCTGAGCACTTGTCCAGCTCAGTGCTGGTGTTCATAGCAATGGGGCCTTAGCACTGGGGCTGTCACTGGGCACACAGTTGGTCCCTAAGAAGATCTCAAAGGTGAATAATGAGAAAAATCTGCTGCTAACCCTAGTCTCATCTCTGTTTTAAAGAATATAGACACTCACGTTTTGTGCAGTTAGTCAGCCATGACATCGTGAAGTCAGGAAGAAAGTTCTCCTTGGCAGATTTTTGAATTTTTACAACTTACTTTGACTGCATTGCTCTTGTCACTGTCAGAGATAAGTAACTGAAGTACATTGCTTATTTTTAGTACAGTCATCCCTCCTGAAATCCTGAAATATAGAAGTTGTTATGGAACTTCTTTTCTTTACCTATAGGAATAATAAGTACTCTTGTTTGGAATTAATGGCTCATTGCATTTGTTACCAGTTACACTAGGAGATGCTGAATTTTATGTGATTTGCCCTCTGTCACAGATTTGTAGTGTTAGAGTTAGGAAGTGAGACCAGAAGCTGTTCACTTAGCATTCCTTTATTGAAAACAGGTTTGGTTTCTGGTAGAACCTCATTCAAAAAGTTACCTACATGACATTATTTCTGTGCGCAAGAGTGAGAGAAATACCTCCACTGACTACCTAAGGCATCCCATTAATTTTTATTAACTGTACACTGTCACTAAGACTCTTCTCATCTCTTCAAATAACTTTATCCTCTTGGATATTTCCTGAATTGTATTTCTTGCAATGTGCAATGACTGCAAATCTAAGCTGTTCTGTCTCAACTTCCTCTTTTTAAAGTGCTGTGAATTAGGAATGACTTGTTTGCTAACAAAAATGAGAGACAAATCAGCTCTTTTGTTTTCTCGGGAAAATGTAAAAGCACAGTTTGTTTATATCACTCCTCCCAGTTTGTTCCTTGATTGAACTACTCAGGCAGAAAATTAGGGAGATGGGTATCAGTAATAGGTGGACAACTCTCTCTTTCTGTGTGATCTTCTTAACATGATCCTTCCTGCATAAGAACAGGTAAATAGCTGGCCCAGAAGGAGGATGTATGGTATTTTTTGTGAGATGTATAATTCCAGCTTTTCTTCATTTTGATTTTAATGACATCAGAATGCCACAGTGTGTACAGCCACAATGATCTTTAGATTATTTATTTTTAGACTCACAGTATAGTTTTACAAGGGAGGCAGGCCTTCAGGAGTACAAACCTTTCTTAGGCCTGAGGAAATGCATTCATATCTGAAAGTATCTCTCCTCTTAGGACTAAAAAAGGGCTTTTGATCCCCCAGAACTGTCAGCTTTTCATGGAAATAGATGTCACTACAATAGAAGATATTATACCTAATCTACAAACCTGGTATTAAATATTAATCATTACTGGAGGCAGGGTTCCAAGCAACTTCTAACTACTAGTCCCCAAAATTTATTTGCTAAGTAAATGGACCTAGATAGTACTGAGTGGATGTAATGACACCTGAAGGAGGTTTTTGAAATGCAGCCTACTCTGGTCACCACAAGTGTTAGCAAAAGTGATCCCTTTGTGTAGACATAGCCAGCCAGGGGGGCTTCACTGTGGGCAGCAGAACAGCTTATCACAGCCCAGCTGGTTTTGCTGCAAGTCGTCACAAAACCAAAACCCTTGAGGAATACTGAGGACAGCTTAACCATTCATTTTCCTTAGCTGTGAATATAAAATCTGGGAAGGAAAATGAAGGTAACTCCTCTGCCCTGTTCTGTTTCTTCCAGCACTGAACCTCCACCATGGTACTTCTCTTGTTGCCTAGTGCAAGAGTCTGTAGTGGTAAACACTTGTTTGTGATGTGAGCTCTGAGGCCTTTTAGGGGCAAGCTTTAGTTAGAGCCAGGTGAAAGAATTGGCCTGGAGAATCTGGTGAAATTATTAGAAGCTCTGCTGGCTGATGCTGAATGGCACTTGAAGCATGACCTGAACATGGTAAGGACGTGTAAAGGATCCCTTTTGAAGGCTGTGTAACCTTCAGTTGACAACTCTTCCTCAAAAATTCCAGAAATGGCAAAACCTTCTGCTCTGACTATAAGCCCCAGTGTTTCATAGTTTTGCAAACAGAAAAGTGTTGAAGCTTAATTTTTTTAATTCATTGAAATTAATAGAAAACCCTTTGAGGAAACTTAATATATGGAGAGATTAGGCCTCCTGTTTTAAATAATGAGTAGGATGAGTATTGAAGGAGATTGAGAACATTTATTTCTTTGTGAGGAAGCCTTTAATAGAATTACTGAGTAAATTCCACATAGAATATGTACACAACTCCCCTCATCAATTTCAATCCAAAAAGGGAACTATTATATTAGAAGGAAAGGGCAGTATCCCACATAACATTAAAACTGTTGCCAAAAGGTGTATAAATAACATGTTGGTTGTCTTGGCTAAATAGTTTTATTGTTCCATGAGGAAGCAAACCCAAAGCATTATGACATTAATGCCACATACTGGTTTACTGACAGATTTTTCAATATTAAACAGCATATTATGGAGCCAAAACTTGACAGGCTTAATTGTATACTTAAGAGTCAGACTAACTCACAGCTTGTTCCTTCTGGGATGGTGGCAGTTTGGAATTAAGAATCTCAATAGACTCATTGTAGTGGTTCTTTATTTTGTAATTATCCACAATGTTTATGCAGGGTCATTTCTACAGTTGTCTAGTCAAGAGAAACCTGTGATTTGGGAAGAAATTGGCCATTGTCAGAAAGAATATTTCTGTGCCCTTTTTCTTGTTTCAGGCACAGTCCAGGATCTTTCAAACCAAATAATGTCACTAAAAGAAACAAACATGACTCTATGCCTCCAAGCACCAAAAAACCTCCAGCTGCCCAGCCTGTTGTTTTTTCACAGCTGCTAATGACAGAACTCAAGATCTTGTTCACTTCCAACAGGGATTTAGTCATCAGATGAAGCAAATTTACAGCTCAGTTCACCTTGCCAAAATACTGTGTTTGAACTGGGGCAAGTTTCATCATGTAGCAAGAATAGATTTGGGGAAATTTGATTTGGTATGATAGAAAACATTCATCTTACTTTTCAGAAGTAATTCTGGTTCACACTGTGAGGTAAACGGCAAAGTCAGTTGGATGGTTGTAGATAGATTGCTACTTCCATAGAAATTAAAGAAGTGACATGGTTATGTGTTTGCTCTGTGCCTGTCCCTTACACTCACTGCTAACACATACTAATTATGACAGAGAAGCCATAACTGGGTACGAAGAGGCAGAAATTTGTGAGGTAGAGTTGCGAAGAGATTTAGTGTTTGGCACCAGGTGTTTGAAAGTGCTGATTTGGGTTTTGAAGTCCACAATCCTCAGCTTGCAGCCAGTCCAGCACTCCTGTCCAGTTCACTAGGAGCAATCAGCACAGAGCATATTTGGATAGTCTGCCTGCCAGTCCTGGCTGGTTCAGTTACCAGGTACAAGGCTCGAAAGCTTCTGAAGGCTTGACACACATGGTGCATGCCCAATGGGAATTGGAGAGCACAAGTAAGAAGAGGGTGTAAAAGCAGAATGAAAACTTCCGGAACTGTCCCTTGTGCCTGACTGTAGAATACTGTCCTCTCAAAATTTAGATATTTCTATAGCAGCTTTTAAAATTAAAGAAGTGCGTATCTTATTGTTGCTTTCAGTTGTAAAAGACAGCTGTTCATTTGTATAAATTATTCTGTAAAGTGACCTCAGGCCTGGCTTTAAGGATGCAGCACAAATGTGATTTACCCTTAACTTGTCTGTGGTGATCTGCTAAGAAAGGGAAATGGGCCCGTGGCAGGACCACCTCAGCGAGGCAGATGTGTTTGTGCCTACCTACACACAACCCCCAAGAACAGCACTTCTACTGGAGGAGCATCCTGGAATCAGATGTAGAGGGGAATTTTGAACAGGAATCTAGTTTAACTAACAAAGTTAACTTCTGGTACCAGTCACGTCAGCTGATCTGATTTAAATAGGTAACAGTTCAGATGTTGCTCCTTCTCCTCAGGTGTTCCTGTGTGCCTGTGATGATGAATGTGTGTTGTGCTGGATTTTACTAATGAACAGTTCTTGTCTTTTTTTCTAGTACCTTTATTTTTCTTAATAGTTACCAAAAGTTATTTGGTCTACTCATTTTGTGAGGGCTTAAATTTGCTGACCTGCAGTAAGATTAGACATTTTATCTTTTCAGCTACGGATTTTAAGAGTCCTGTAGCACAGCAACAGTGAAGATCAGAATCCTTTTTTGATAAGTACTATGCTGAAGTAAAATCTGAAACTGTCTTCCCAAGAGAGTTAGAATGACATCCAGGTGTCTATGTATGCACCTACATGTCCATCTACACCTATCATACATCTGCATATGCACCTAGAGGTGTATGAAATGATGAAGCGAGAGGGTGGAATAATCATGTCAGTTGTGTTGGCCATAAATACGATATTTCAGGAGCTTGGGTAGCTGTAAATCAGCATCAAGCTAATCAGGGCCAGGTTACAGTTGATTCATGAGCTTTGCTGCAGTGTTGCAAAAGAATGTGAAAGAAAGAAGACAGTCATTTTATCCTGGCACAGATTTCTTCCCTTGTATAAGAAAAGGCTTATAAGAAAGCTGGTCACTTGCCATTATCAGCAGGATGGAGACGTGTGGAGGTTTTGCTGTTTGTTTCCAGCACAGGCCATTTATAGGAAAGTCTTAGCAAATAGTAATGATACAGTTTACTGTTTCTGGTATTGTCCATTAATCCCACCGTGTCTGCAGAGCATGTGGCTACTGGAATTTTTATTCCTGTCACTTGCAACCATTACTAATGATACCAGTGAAACTGGAAGCTCTTACTTAGAATCCAAGCCTTCACTGTAGCAAAGGTATGGATTTGTGGCACCAGAGATGTGGCTACAAGTCAACTGGGAAGTGCTACTGCCTGTACTTGACTAACCAAAAGCCACCAGAGATCTGATATGCTGCCATGTGTGCCTTGTGCAGAGCACAGTAGGTTGGGAGTCCTTTCTTGTTGAGTTGTGTGAATTACCTGGTTAATATGAGGGAAGTTCGCAGAGTACTCAGTATAGAACTGCTCCCCTGCCCATAGTGCACAGTCGTTAAGATGAAGTTTGATGTGCAAGTGAGAGACTTGGAGGGGGAGGAAGAAGATCTCCACAACCAGTTGTTCAAGTTTCATATTCTACTATGAGCTACATAACTGCAATGACCTTTCTCTAATTTGCACCTTTATAACTTTCATAGTGATTGTAATAACAATAGACTCCTCCATGGGTGCTTAATGGGTTTGTTTACAAGCAAACAGCATAAAGTGAGAATCAGTAGGTATTCAGATGCCTTTTTGGGGGCAGGGATTGTAATTATTGGACAAATACAAGACACTGTTCTTTATGGGACAATAAAGGCATGTATGTAGTCAGTGAGGTATCTGCTGAGACCAGGAGTAGTATTGATATTTAGAAATGGCTTCTGTGATCTTCTCGTGGATTTCTCTTCACATCAGTCCAGCTGACAGACTCTGTGCATCACAAGGGAAGCTGAGTGAATGAACATATAGCACTGGAGTAAAAGTTCCTTGAGTCATTTAACACCTGCTTCTGCTGAGAAGACTGTGAGGCACAAAGTCCATATGCCTCTCAGGTTTTGCGTCATTCTCTTCCCCTGGGTGTTTTCAGCTAAGCCTGAACATGAACAAAGATACATTTTAAAGTAGCTGGAGAATGGTTTGCAGATGCAAACTACACCATGTATGTTGTATTTTTATAAGCACCAAGCTGGGAGACTACATGGTTATTTGGCTAGAATGGAGTCTGAGAACTGAGTTGATTTTATTTCTCTCTTCCACTGAATTTCTCTGTGATTGTCAGTGACTCATTGAGGCAGAAATCCAACTGTAGTTATAATCAGAGTCAGACTTTACATAGATGGTAATTGAAATTAGGTAGACCCTTAAATATCTGAGTTATGTGTTCCCTGTCCACAAATAAACTATAGTGATACAATACAGTGAGCTTTGATGCTTTAAAGCTTTACATGCTTTAAAAGTCACAAATCATGACAAGAGAAGTAAAAATTGTTATTTATAGTTGGTTGGGGTTTTTCCTATGGAGCAAGTACACTTCACCAAGCCCAGTGGGCCTGGCATGCAAATTTAAGTAAAGAAAATGGTGAATAGAAAACTGGTGTTTAATTGGACTCTGGTGAAGCTTTGGTGTGGTTAATTGTGACAAGAATACAATTGTATATCATACATTTATTAAATATCAGAAATTTCACATTATTCTTTCTACAAACTGCTAATGCCTTTAATAAAGAGTTTCTCCTCCAGATTTCTTTCTTTCCTTGTCAAAGCTGCTATCAGATTTGAAATGTTCTATGTTGACACCTAAATGGTGTGATGGAATTCTAGAATGCACTCCTGGAATGGCTGGTGATGGTCTTCCTTGATTGTGGTACAAGAGAATGCAGGGTTTGGAATTTCTTCTAAAGGATGAAAAAAGGACATTAATAAAAGCAATCTTTTTGTTAAATTTCCTCTGTGATGATCTATAGGTAACCTATCAAATGCTTACAGATCTAGAAACTGTAAAAAAAGTAAAACAACTAGAAAAAGTAAAAAACCACTCTTGGGAGTTGCTTTCAGACCTGCATTTCCATGAGTGATTCAGAGACCATCATGGAAGATGGAAAGTTAAAGCTTTCATAACATTATAGTTTATAGCTTTTATTCAAAAATATGACCCAATATTTTGACTTTCGAAATAGCTTATCAAGACAAAGAAGCTGACAGACTGTTTTTAAAATACTTTCTGGATGATCTTGACAATAATCTATGATTATTTCTGAGCTTCTGCTGTTCATGTTGAATAAGTAAAGCTTAGTTCTTATTGCTTGGGCAAATTATGAAAATGCCACGGATTGTCTGATAAGTGGGTAGTGCCTTTGGCTGTACTTACAAACACATTACCATTGTCATTTGGATAATAAATTATCTCTAAGACAACACCAGGGTAATCTGATTGACCTTTTACTACTATTTGTGCTTTTATTGAAAAATGGTAACTCCATCTTCACTGGAATCACTTTCACTTTACTTGAAGGTACATAGCATTGGTCAATACAGTCTATAATGAGGAGCTGGAAATCACTGCTAGATGAATGCTAAGTTAAGGATACCTCTGTCTGTGAGTCTGTTACATAGTTCAGCTGGAACTGTGCTGTATTAAGTGTTTCACATCTCTACCTGAAGCTTGCTTCTATCAGTGATGGTCCAGCTGCTCTTTAGGATGGTGCAATGAAAAGGATCTGGAGACTTCAGCCCAGCAAATTGCCCTGTCCTTAGTTCTGAATGCCTTTGTCACCTCTCTGATGGACAGGAGGAGCTCTGATCTATTTAAGCACAAGATCTTCACAGAATTCTGCAAAATGCAAAGTTCTGTACATTCCTTATAATTTCTGCATGTGAGCACATCACCTCAGGTTCAGGATCTGACAGGTCTTCCAATAGTAAAAACGTTTTTTAATGCTCTTGCATCAAGACTAGCATAAGATCTTGTGTAAATTGAAGAACAGAGATAATCTTGCAGACATCCATTTCAGTGTTTACATTATGCATTTCTACTTCCTGATTGTAGTGTGAGATGGGTGCCTAACTTAGAAAAAAATTGTGGGCAATAGTACCAAGAAAAAGTGAAATTATCTACCTAAAATGCTAGAACCCCAGTGTTGATGACAGGTAATATGGATTTTGCCTTCTAGAAGCAAATTCTTAGCATCCCTCTACAGGGGCTATAACTTGTCAGTTGCTGATACCCTCAAGATTAGTTTTACCTTGGTGTTAAATAGGGCATTCCATACAGTATAGTAAAATGGCATCAAATCCAGAGAGCAGAGTCTTGGAGGGAGCAGTTTCTGGCATGTAGACTGCTTGGCACTGGCATTAACTCTGTCCCAGCCAGACCCAGTACAGCAGTGGTTACAGAGGAGCTCTGAACTATATGTAAAGAGGGCTCCGAGTTAGCTTGTTCTCTTCCTGGTTTGGATAAAGAAGCCAGTTTTGCCAGTCAAGACAGGTGCAATGTGCTCACATTGTAGCAAACTTAAATTGCGAGGTTATTACAGCCTTTTCAGTCTCAGGTAGCTACAGACTACTGAATTACAAGGTTAGTGATCTACCGTAGTAGACAGTTTCGGGACCTTAGGAGGTAAAACAATATCTGATTACAGAGTAGATCCTGGTTTGTTTGGACTTCTGCTTCAGAATATGGACTACAAGATATAGACTGGACCTTCCTACTTAATAATTCAGCAGACTACAAGTTCTGCAGACTACAACTTTTATTACCACTAACTTCTGCTGTTCAGAGTTCTCAGCTTCCTGACAAATTGACAACACAAAAAATTAAAAACAATGTAATGACAGTGAATTTACAGTTAAGTAGTGAAATTTTCAAAGGGTTATTTTCCCATTTAAACACAAAGGAAGTAGCCAGATTTGCTCAAGTAGTTGTTGTCTTGGTCACTTTGGTCCTTTGAAAATCTGACAACGTATGGAACAGTGGCAGCCTCTAGGTACCAGGTACTGTCCTCTTTTTCTGGCTGTGAGAGCAGAAGCAGAGCCCTACTGTAGCGTGTGAATCAACTTCAAGCTTTGAAATTGTATAGAGGTAGAGTAAGTTTGTCATTGTAGCAGAATTTAAGTGCTATCTCCTAGGAACCCAAGTGTAAAGATTAAGTTAAATGAGTGATATTGTGTCATCTTACTTGATACCACCAGAGGTTGCTAAAAGGTCTTTGCTCATTTAATGTTTATCTCCTTCAGAATATATATTAATGTCTGAGCCAGGTAAGTAAACCTGCTCTGACTGTGTGAGGGGGGGTAGCCCCCTGTGAAGGGGCTTCGGTCCCAGCTCAGGAGGTGCAGGTGTGAATGCCAGAGTGGCTCCTGGAGGGTGAGACAGGGAAGTTTCCTTAACACTGCTCAGAGGGTTGTACCTGCAGGTGCTGCTGTGCTGTTCAGAGCCCAGTGAGCCAAAGGGAAACTATAGCCATCCTATTATCTTTAACTGGTATAAAGTAACACTGTCCTTGTGTTATTGAATTTTCAGTATCCAAATGATGGTGGAAATTTTCCAACCAGATGTGTTTTCTCCAGGGTCCTTGCAGATGTTTCTAATTAATGTGACTCTGCCTGAACAACTTTGTCTCAATTTTGTTGCAATTCTCCTGGTGCTCAGGAGTGTAAGAGTTTAGGCTTGACTTGTTCAAACTTGTATTTTTCTTATTCCAGTAATTTTAACACAAACCCTGTAGCCTGTCTAGCAGTGAGAACCAGAGCACAAATAACAAACAGTTTGTGTTTTTAAAGAGACTTACATATCCAACTAAAGAAAAACAATCAATGACCATTTAGGTGCTTCTGACTGAACAAGATGTCTTTAAATTAAATCTCACATCTCATATGAGACTTGAAAACAAGAACACTCTGACTTCCTAATTTAGCTACTGAAGAGCAAAGAAAGAAATTTGAGTTGTTTGGCCAGGTGACGTGTGCTTCTACCAGGGGTCTTCAGCAGGGGAGCACTTTTCCTTTGGGCATCTGTCACAGAGAACAAACTGCCTTTAGGGGAGCAGAAAGACTGAAGAGAAAACTAAAATACTCAGTCAGTGGCCCTGAAATTAAGCAGCAGTTGGTAATAATTTTCTGATTTTTTTTCTTCATTCAAAGAACTCACTAGTTTTAGAATGAATTGGTGGTGCAAGGGTTGGAGCACATTCTCACAGCTGGAGGTACTGAGAGTGGAATTGGGGCAGCTGGTGTTAGACCAGTGTCATCTGTGTCACTGTTAACCATAATCAGATCTAATTGCAAATCATCACTGAAAAGACACTCTCATTCCTCTTTCTTCCTGTCCACATTGCTCCAAATTCTTGCTTGCATAAATTGTAGGACTGCTCAGCCCCAGTTGATTTAATTCAGCATACTGATCAGATGGATTAAGAAAGGTCAGAATTTGGCACAGAGCTAGACATTCCCATGGCAAAGACTGAAATGATAGTCTGCTTTCATCCTGATGTAGTAAGACCTGTTTCTCAGTGCAAGTAATTCTAGGATGGCAACAAATTGTGTTGTTGATCTTTGCTTATTTTGTCAAGGGTGGGCGTGGTGTTATCTGCCTTTTTAGAAAGACCTGAATAAACTATATGTATTAGTATTAGGAATTAAAAGCCTCTTGGATTTGCTACTTAGCCACAAAAGGGGAGCTGCCAAGTTGCTCTCATAATTATCAAAAAGTTAGATCTTGTATGGAAATAAGAGCCAAAGTGATTAAGAATTCATTTGCAAAGCAAGCAAAGATTACAAACTTGTTTGTTTTCTCACACCTGCTCTCCACTTCAGCAGTACAATAAAGCAAGGCATAGTTAATGCACTTTCCCCCAAAATTATTAATTCACTCAAGGGAATATGATCAGCTGAGGCTTTGGAGATCACACAACCATTTGCCAAATTATACCTAATGACAACACATTGTTCCAGCAAAATGTGTCTATTCTTTGGTAGGTTACATTTCCTTTCAGCCTTTTACCTATTGATCCAGTAGTACCTCATGTAGAACAAATTTCTTTGTTGGCAAGTCACGTTTATGAGACCAGAAAAATCTTTTATGTTACATTTTTAACATCTGACCAAGTCTGTGAGAGGAAAAGCTTCTTGTATGGAGCATGACAGATTTTTGTGATTTTTGTAAAACAAAGCAATAAAACAAATGTCTGTATGGTTTGGGCTATACAGATAATTAATGTTCTGTGTTCACTATTTCTTTGTGTACTTTCTGCTTTGATGTCATAAAGCATTTTAAACTATGTCTGCATTAGATAGCACTTGGAGTAAATGATCGCTTTAATCTTGTAAATCTTGTACTCTGAATATGTATATATTCACTTCATTACAGAAAATGAGATGCTTGCTCAGCAAAGCTGCAGCATCAAGAAGCTCAAGGCATATTTAATTTTTTGTTGTTGTT
>VZTT01047785.1:0-17043 GCA_013400855.1 Buphagus erythrorhynchus
CCAAACCTGGGAAAAGCAGATTCTGTTTTATCCAGGGAAAATATCTCTTTTATTATCCCCATCCCAATCAGCCTGCTGGGTTCCCCCTGGCCAGAGGGGACATTTCCAAGGCCAACAAGCCAACGTCTCTGTCTTACCCTTAGTTCTTAGAATCCCAGGATCATTGAGGCTGGAAAATCCCTCCAAGACCATCAGGTCCAAGCTGTGCCCCATCCCCACCTTGTCCCCAGCCCAGAGCACTGAGTGCCACATCCAGGAATTCCTGGGACACCTGCAGGGATGGGCACTCCAAACCTCCCTGGGCACTTCCAATCCCTGAGCACCCTTTCCATGGGGAAATTCCTGCTGGTGTCCAGCCTGAGGCCGTTCCCTCTGCTCCTGTCCCTGTTCCCTGGAGCAGAGCCTGACCCCCCTGGCTGTCCCCTCCTGTCACAGAGTTATGGAAACCAAGAAGGTCCCCCCTGAGTCTCCTTTGTCCCTCAGCTGCTCCTCACAGGATGGACTCTTGGCTCTTCTCCTCCCACGGTTTGGTCCCTCTTTCCCTGGGATGCCTCACTGGATTCCTGCAGCCGAAATCCACGCTAAGCAAGCAGCCCTGATGACACACTCTGTGGTCACATCTGCTCCCTCCCCTTCCTCGTGTGACGAAAGGGAAAAACCCAAGAGCCCTCTGCGATGACGCTCGGCTGCTGTTGATTTAATGGGGTTTGGGTAAATCTGTTCTTCTCCAAATGCTCACCGGGGCAAGCTGTCCCTTCTTGAGCTTGTGCAAATAAAATAAGGATGCAAACATGACCACAAACGCTGTGAGTGTGTGGTTCACCCTGACACCAGGTTTCATTCTATAACTTAGTTTCAATTTTTGCAGTGTTTAATAGATGCTCTTGTGTTTTTCTTTTTTTTTATCCCCAGGCTTTTAATGCCACCAAGGGAAGCCAGCAGCTTTGCTGCTTTTTTTTTAGCCCCCAAATTTATATTATTATTATTATTATTAGTTCCCAATTTATAGAGTTTTTTACAGAGTTTTTGGGCAAAACTTGATGTTGTTAAAATCAGTGACCTTCACTCAGGCTGGAACTTCACTCTCCCTGCTTTACCTTTCCGTGGTCGCTCCCAGTGTGAATTTGATTGGGAATTTACCAAAACCAGAAAATCAGCCTGACTCTGGCAATTCTGTTGTTTACTTTAAAGCACGTTTTGTTTCCATTTTGCTATAAATATGGATGAAGTGAAAATCTGCTGTTGTAGAGGGCCTGTCACTTCAGCAGCAGCTCCAGCAGGACTTCTTACATGGTCTCTCCAACCCATGGAAAATCATCCTGAGGATGGTGGGCACAGCCCTGGGAGGCATCAGCACATCCTTTGAGCTCCTCAGCAAACCAGTGGGAGCTTAAAATTACTCTGACAGAAAAGAAAATACGGAATAAAATCACACTTTTTCTTGAGAGCAAGTGGAGTGCGTGTCCCGCAGAGAGGAAAAACAGCAAAAATTCAGAAAGGTGACAGAAATTTGTGTTTTCAGCAAATCCCTTTAATTACAGTGCAGGTTCACATGAGATGTGTTTAGATACTGGGTCTGGAGTCAAAGCTACGAGTGGAAGGATTTATTTTAATTCATATTCAAATGTGACAACAACAGATGATGAGCAGAGAAATCAGACTAGCAGGGAAGAAAAAGAGAAAATAAATGTAAGCTGCTCACACTCAGCTTCCTGGAAGGGTTTTGTAATATCTTAAGCTCTTGTTTATTCAAATTAAAATGCACCTGATCCTTTGATAAGCAGGACAAGCTGAGTCCTGCCCTCCCCAGCAGGAGCAGGGTCCTGCTTTGGGTCTGTGTCCATGGAGGGTTGGAAGAGTCCTTGGAGAATCCTGGGAGAGGCAATGGGGGACTTTAATTCACTTTCACATCTCCCCAGCCCCTCATTGCGACCTCTGCCCCTTGGAGCACTGAGCTAAGAGGTGACTTTTCACTCCTCACCTCCTGGATGCTCCCTGATAATTCCCAGGACATCATTTTGGAAGTGGGGATCACCTTTCCCAGCCAAATCCCGAGGAGCTCTCATGTCCTCGATGTGCAACCTGCCCGAGGCTGGAGTATTTTATTCTGATTTTAAAGGAAAACCTCAGTTTTACGATGTAAATTCCAAACATGTAAAGAACAGGGGAAGTGTGAGGCGATTTGATCCTTTTCCATGCATTTTCTCCTCGCTGCAGATGCAGGAACACTGTGCTGAAAGGCACAAGCTCGAGGCTCTGCTGACATCTCTATGAAAAGTTGCTGTTTACAGATCTGTCAGAGATTTAGCTTTGATGATGTAACATTGGCAAATGTCACATGGACCTTCCCTGACACTGTTTTTCTAACAAATGGGTCTTTTTCTCTGCCGTGACTTGGAAAAAAAGAATGAGTTCAAAAGGATTCTGCACCTTAAAATCATCTGAGTTTTGTTCAGCGTCTACCAGATTCAGTTTGATAAAATATCTGACCTCCCACTCACTCCGAAGTTATCTCCTGGATTTGCTGTCCCAGTGCTCTCACTTACAGGAAAATTTCTCTTTTATTTAATATTGTGAAGCCCTGATTAAAAGTAGAGTTAGACAGGATCTCTCTGCTGTATTTATAGGATGGCTGAGGGTCTCAGGATGGGCAGGGATTTTTAGGAAGACCTCAGGTATCACAAACTGTGGTTCAGCAGGGAGAAAAATATTCCAGAAGAAGGGAAGGACACCTCCAAATGACAGAGGGAGGAATTCAGCTCTGGAGCTGGAAAAATCAGGTGAATTTAAGGAAAAGGAGCACAGAGGAAGCCAGGAGAGCAGGAGGGGGAAAAAACCCTAAAACTGTGAGCAGGATGATTTCTTTTAGGGTTTAGCATCTCCTATTTTAGAAGAGGACTCAGGGGGATGGGGAAGACGCTCTGGATTTCCAGCAAGCATCTCCAGGTCACAAAATACCTCCCACAGCTGCCCATGTGGTGTCAATATTCCCTCTGTGATTTTGGGGCTGCCTTGGGAGATGCCACAACCCAGATGCTTCCAGCAGTGGCTGGGGAAGGCAGAGGGCTGGGACAGGTGAATTTGAATTTTCCTACTTTGCCACCCTCTTGCTGGTGTCACCTCTGCCACCTCACCCTGCCCTGGGTGAGGAAAATCATCCAAGGGCTTGGAGAGAAAGAGGAGAATCTGGGAATGGAAGGGGGGCCTGATTCATTAAAGATGTGTGTCACTAATTAAGGGCACACGGGATGAGTGTCCTGCAGAGTTTTATGAAGTTGCCTGACTGAGCTCAGCAAAGGGGGACCAGGTTTGTGGTGGAGAGGAATTCTCCCCCACGGCAACAATTTCATGGATTGCCCACAAAATGCAACCCAAGGCCAGGAGAAATTCCTTGGTTTTGACCGTCTGAGGCTGTAAATGAGCTGTCAACTTCCAAAAATGCATTAATTTAGCCCACAAAAATGTGCACTGAGCAATCAAGGAAGAGGGGGTGAACACCTCAGAGGTTGGTTTGGAGCACACCAAACCAGCTGGGTCTGGAAAAATGGGATGCCACTGCTCCAGCTGCTCCAGCAGCGTCCACAGTTCCTGCTTTGGGGAAGACAGTTTAAATCTGGAGGGGGGGCAGATGGAGATGCTGAGGTCTCCAATTTTCATCTGAGTTGTCAGAAAGTCTCAGGCTTGGTTCATGAAGAACAGGGCTCAGATTTCTCTGAGATCAATGCAAGAGCTTGTTCATCCTTTTTTATTTCTTTATTTTTTTTTTCTTGGATGTGGGGAAAAAACATAATCCTCTTAAAAATTTCTAGGGGTTTTATGGCCACCACCAGCAAACTTGGCATGAAGCAGGAAATGCTCCCTGCATCCAACATCTCCCTCTTTACCTGTGTGAGGGAAAATCTCATCAAACCCTCCCTGTCATTCCTCTCCCAGGCAGGAAAGATTCCCTGGACGTTGTCCAGAGCTGAACTCGCTTGGCTCTGACATAAAAAACAACCAGTCTGGGCTCCAAATTTATTTACCACTCAAGCTCACTCTCCTTAAAAAGCACATCACACTGGATTTCTGGCCAGTTATCCAATTTTTTTTTTTTAATTGCCATTATTTTCTCCAGCTCATCAGTCCTGGCAAACAGGAAATCCATTATTCACAGCAAAGCAACAGTGAGATGCAAACACGTCCCTGTTGCTGCCCCAGCTGTGTGTGGGGTGGAAAAGGACTCATTGAGACTTGTTCATAATTAGTCCTTTTCCCTGTAATGACCTTGATGACAAAAAATTGCCTTGAAAGAATTTTTGTTGATGTGCATCTTGGTAATTTAAATGGCATAATGTAAATAAAGGAAGATGGAAAATTGTCGGGTTTATGAGTGTTCTCTGAAAATAAAAAGCATCATAATTTCACCACTTAAAAATTGCAAAAATCCAGTTTTCCCAGGCTTGAAGTGTCCAAGACCCAGGAGAGGAAAAGCATTTGCTGCTGGGAAGTGATGCACACATCTTTCCTCCCCTGTGTCACAAAAAGCTCATTCCTCTGGCATGGCAGTGGCTGCTCCAGGGGCATCACACCTTCAAATGCACTTCAAATATCTGAAAGTTGAGTATTTTCCTTCATTTCCCTGCTGCCCCCTAAGCTAAGAGAAGAAAAAAAGAAAAAAAACCTCCTGGATGAATACATTTGTGACAAATGCAGGTTGGCTCCATTGGTGGAGTCCAGCAAAGGGTGGGTGGAGATCTGAGGAAGGAGGAGATCCCACTGGAATGGGGAATGTTCAAATCCAGCCTGTGACCAACCCTAAACCATCCCAGCACACTGAGTGCCACATCCAGGCAGTCCCTGAACGTCTCCAGGGATGGGGACTGCACCACCTCCCCATTCCAATGCTCATCAACCCTTCCCAAGGAGCAGCTCTTCCTGAATCCATCAGAGAATTTACCTTGGGTGTTGCTACCCATCCCAGACTGGTGCTGGTGGGGAAAGGGAAATGGGGACAGTAAGGGACAGCTCCTCACCAAAATCTCCCACAGAATTCCACCCCTGTGCTGGCTGCCTGCTGGGCAGGATTTCCCTTTGACTTTCTACGTTTCCAAAGGAGAGTTTCTCCATGTCTCCACATTTTCCTGGTGCTCCAGGAAGGGAAGATGCTGGTATTAAAAGGAGGAAGACAATTCTCTTCCCTCTGCAAGTGGCCTTTCCATGGTGAGCTCATGCTCTTCCCAAAAGTGCGTGCTCACTGCTGCTGGGCCATGGCCAAAGGCAGCCTCCCCTCTCCTTCTGGAGGTGTCAACAATGCACATGTGTGTCATTTCCTGATCCCAGTGGAAATTGCAGGATTGATATTCACGGCTGAAAAATAGGGAAAAAAAAAAATAAATCCCATTTGGAAAACCAACGCCCACTCTCCTCAAAGATTCCACCTTCCAGATTGCTTCACTTCTCGCTCAAGTGCCTCGGCACATCTTCCTCTGCTCTGCCAAGGCCGTGTCCTCCTCTCCAGTGACTCAGCCCCACGTTGTCCCGCTGCTCCCCCAGGGAGGGGATGGAGCCGGCGCGGCAGCGGCCCAGGGACGCCTTGCCTTCCCCATGTCCTGCACTCAGCATCTCCTGGGGTCTCCAGCGGATTGTTCTGAGCGAGACAGCAAAGCTGGAACCCAAAATGATCTCTGAGTTATCAAAATACATCGAGACAGGGCCGTACATCCCCGCTGTGCAAAGAGGCGCATCCGAGCGCTGTCCTGCATCCGAGCTCTCCCTGAAGATCTTCCCCCTTCACACGTGCCCCCACCTGAGAGCAAATCTGCCTCAACAAGGCACAGGATCTGGGATCTTGACAAGAAGGGAAATCTCCATCTAGTTGTCCATTTCCCTGCTAGAATTTCTTTGGGGAAGGAGTTTTGCGTGTGGTTATTTCGGGGCATGGCGCTCCTGGAAACGCTCCACGCAGTAGGAGCCTGGAGAAGGAAAGCTTGAATCCCTTCCAGTCTCTCTATCTTGTGTTGCTGCATTTTGGCAAACCCCAGAACAAATGAGTGGCAGAGGCAGATAAACAAGCTTAAGGTAAACACTATCTGCATCTCTCCCCTGATTTATAACCTACGTGCATCGCTGAAAAATTGTCTCGGTTTTACCACAGTGCTTGCAGTAATGTTATTAAGAATGTAACTTCTTAGGAAAACTCAGGCTGTTTTTAGCCCAGACATGCAATTAGGGGAATTAGTAACACGATACGTCATCCCGAGGAACACACGGATCCAGTGGGCAGGAACCTCGTGCAACCCTCTGGAAGGAAGGGCTGCTCCCAGCATGTGTGAGTGCTCCCTTACAATCCTCCTAATTCCCACCGAGGAATTCTGCTCCGAGCCAGCACACAGCCTGTTCTGAGCACTCTGAGCATGAGGCCGTGGAGTGGCCTCCTTTTTTTCCATCAGAAAAAGGAGAATAAAAGGGGCTTCAAAGTGTTCGTGCAAAGTGAAGAGTGAGGAATCTGTAGTGGAAAGAAGGAGACTTCATAATTCCTGTTAATTCCCAGCTCCTGTAGATGAGATCAGGGTTTGGGTCACTCTCCTTGTATGGATTTTTTGGGTGTTTAGGTGTGAGGACTGACAGGAAAGTCCAGTATGAGTTTTGGATGGGGTGTGGAGGTGTATGGCAGTGCTGGGCTTGGAGAGCAGCATGACGACTTTGGAATATTTCTGAAACGTAAATCAAAAACACACCTGAGCCCCCAAACTGCAGCAAACCTTGGCACATCCCCCTCTTTTTTGACCTAAATGAAGGGGTAAAGGCCTGGGGAGACAGGGAAAAGGGAGCATTTGGGATTCTCCTGCAGCTCCTGCCACCACCGTGCAGGGTCTTGGATCATCTCCCAAAAGTGATGCTCTGCAGCTCCTCCACTGCCATCAGTCTGGGACCACGGAAAATTACAGAATAAAAGACCAAATCTCTCCATCCTTTCTTCCTTCCAAGAGTTCCAGAAACTCCAGCTGAATTTCACAAATTCAGGAGGCTTTTGGCGGGTTTGTGTAAGCCGGAATACAAATTTTTGGTGCCTTGAGATGAGACTTTGAGGTTTTATATCACTGGCAATGATCTTTGCTTTTGGTTTTGTTTTGTTTCAGGCCTGTGGTGCCACTGGATGAGGAGCTGATGCTATGTGGACCTATGTGAGGACAGCTAAGAGGATTGGGGTCTTCCCAGTAATCACTGCAAATAATAAAAATCCCGCAAAAATGCTGGAAAATATGAAAAAGTCAATGAAGCAGGGGAAAACAATGCTTTTTGTTTTGTTTTTTTTTTTAATTTTTCTTCCCTTAAGGACTAATGCATTATCTTGAAATCCCACTTTATAGCTTGGAATCTGGTTTTTGTGTTGGTGTCTTTCAGTCACTGAACAAAGTGCGACCACAGAAATTGGGCACCAAAGCAACAGCAGTGGGTGGCAAATTTCTCCCTCACCACAAACATCCTTCCATCCTTGACAGTCCAGACTGAAAGCGTTTTTTGTTGTTGTGCACCTCATCTTCAAGCAGGCTCAAATAAGAAGTGATCCGTTTGATGGGGTTTTGACCCCAAAACGTTGCTGAATTCTTGTCCCCCAAATGTTGATGGTGAAATACCCAGGGATGCTGTGGTCCATGGGGAATGGTTGTGGTCCCTCTCTGATTTGTTGATTCCCCTGTGTGGGATTCCTGCAGGATTGGACTTTCCTGGCCAAAAATGGGTTTCTCACCTGCTGGACCTGCCTGAAGAAGGTGAAGTGCAAAGTCACTGCTATTTTTTTTTTTTAACTTCAAAATTTTGGCTGAAAATATCCCAGTCAGGGAAATGCTTCTCCACAGTGAGGCTCCATATCCCCCCCAAACATGGATTTGTACCTCCAGCCATGCACAGCTGCATTTCCCACCACATTCATTTCTGCAGCTGAGCTCTTGCACCATAAACTGTGGCAGGGAAGACTCTTGCCAGGCATCCCCACAACCCCCAGTGTGCTCCAGCCCTGATTTGTGTCAGGATTCCTGCAAGGCATAAAAACATCACCCAAACAGAGCCACTCGGAGCTCTGCTGGCTCTGCTGCCTGCCCACAACCTCTGGTTTTCACTCCCAGCCTCTTCTGTGACAGAAAGCATCTCCCACTGCCATTGGCTCCTGCACAGGGTCAAGGCTTGTCCTTGGAAAATTCCTGCAGAATAAAAAAGCTCCTGGAAGCACCAGTTTGTGACAGGAGCTGTGATCCAGCCCTGCTTCCGTGGGCTCTGTGCAATTCCAGTGGATTTTGCAGCAAACATTGGATATTCTGAACCTGATCCGAGATTAAAGTGAGCTTAGTGGGGGCCAAGTGTAGATGACTGAAGGGGAAATAATTTCCCAGAGCATGAGGCTGTTGCTTAATTTGGGATTTTACTAGAGGTGGAGACATTTTATTTGAAATTGGTCCGTGTCTCTTGATTCGGAAAGGCTCATTTTTCCTGGCTTCTCTTTGTGGGTTTTGTGTTGAGTTCAAAATTGAATCTGGGTGGTTAAAAATGTAATGGGATATGTGCTGTCCTCAGCTCTTCCCTTGCAGGCTCTCCTGCATTCCCTGGAATTCATGGTGAGAACAGTTTTCAGCTTAATAACAACCCTCTGCAGTCATTTCTGCACGTAATTCCAAAGTGTGTTGGCCCAGCTCTGCAGCTGCTGGAATTCCTCTTCCTTAGCAAAACTTTGGATTTTCCCAGCTCTCAGGTGGTCCCCTTGTAGTTGTTTCTTTTTTTTTTTTTTTTTTTTTTTTTTACCGGGACGTAATATTTGNGCTGTGAATGTTCTTTAGAGAAGCATCTCCATCCAACAGAAAATATCATCAAGTCAGGATTTTTCCAGAAAGTTCCATCCTCTTCCTTTATCCTGTTTCTCCTCCCATCTTGGATGAGGGCAGGACTGAGAAGCGAGCCTTGGGATGCTCAGGATGTGATGTCTCCATCCTCAAAGAGGAATTTTGGAAGCAGCCAGGCCCTGTTGGCAGGGGGGTCTCTGCCCTTCGCCCTCCTCCTGCTCTGCTGCCAGGAAAAGCCAGGGGAGCTCTGTGGAAGGCTCCAGCATCAGCAGCCTGAGTCTGAGGGCTGACAGCTCCTAGCAGGCAGAAAACAGCCCCAATTATTACCCCAATTACCCAAATTACCCTTGGCAGCACCAGGCTGGGGTGCTCTGCCTCCCTCACCTCCCAGGGACACCGTGGTCCCACTCAACATCCTTTGCCATCCAGGGATTCCAGCATCCCATTTTGACAGAGGTGTGGAAGAGCTCTGTTAATTCCCCTGCCAGTTCAGCCCTTTTTGTTGTTGTTTTCCATGAGAACAGGATATGTTTATCTAGCTTTGATTTCTTTTTTTTTTTAATTTTTTCTCTTTGTAGCTGAATGAACTGATTATTGCTTTCATCTGCTTCCCTCTGCAGGGTCAGCTGAAGCCCAAATAATCAGATGGGATGTGAGTGTGTGTATGGATTTGTAATTAATAGGTTGCATACTGAGAGATGTGGGGTCCTGAAAGAATGTGTAAAGAGAAAATGATCTAAAACTTGATCCTGATTTTGCTTCAACCTCAACAATTTCCTGCAGAGTAGAAGCAGTGAGATAATTTGGGGCAGATCAAACCAAACCCTGATTCTCTTCTGCTTCTCATGCCAAATGTCATCCCCTTAAGATGTGCTTTTCTCCATCTGGTGATTTTGGCTTCTCTGTGTTCCCTGTAAGTCTTTGGACCTTGTGCTGAAATGTTTGTGAGATGACTCAGAGGAACAAACAAAACAGGCAGGACCTTCATGGAGTCGAGCACAATGCTGGCAATAAATGGAGCTGGCCCCACCAGAGGCTTTTATAGAGACCCCACTAAAACCCACAGGACAATAGATAAATCAGCAAGTGATGCTTTACTTGAATTTTTTTTTATTTTAAAATTTTTTTTTTTGCAGAGAAATCAGAAGTGTTTTTCAGCAAAGCCCGAACTTTTCCATGTTTTCACCAAAACAAACAGAAAGCAGGTGCGTGCTGAAGGAATTTTGGCTGGGAGAGCACAGAGAAGTGCACATGGGCTTTCCTGTGAGAGTTTGCACTGGATGGGCTCGGGTTGGCTTCTGTCAATGCAGGTTTTGCTGTTCCCTTCAAAGAGAGCAGGCACAGCTCTGGAGTCATGGTATTCCTCAGGGAAGAGACGTGCAAAAGCAATTTTCTGGTAGTCTGTGTATTTTAAGGCTTGTCACAACCCCATCCAAATCCAAAGTAGTGCTCAGCTTTTACTCCATAGAACGGAGCTTTTCCTTCATTTTTCTGGAGAGAACAGGAATCAAAAGTTGTCCCGTTTTCCAGCAGTCCTCCACCACGTTTTTTTGGCAGTTTTTGGGTTTTGCTTTGCAGGTTCAAGGCTGGGTTTTGCTGTGGTGGTGCTGCTCAAAGCCATGTGGGTTTTTCCATGGGTTGGAAGCTTCCTGCTGGGAATTCCTTCCTTTGCCCTGTGAAAAAACCATTTCCTATCATTTTCCACAGGAACCCAGGGCATCTTTGTCACTGCCACCATTACCTAAGGACGCAAACCTGGAAGTAGAGGCCGTATTTATTTATTTTTGGGACAAACCAGCACAGAGCTGGGAGAAGATCCATTAGTGGGGAGATGATGGATGGCACATCCCGGGGCAGGCAGAGCCTCTGCTTTGTGCCAGCTCCTCCATGTCCTCTCCAGAGCACCTCTGGGGGATATCTGAGCCAACACATCTTAATGCACAGAAATCCAGAGTGTTTAAAGCCTCCTGTGTCCATGCCCATAAAAGTCCAGCAATTCTGTGTGCCTGGCTGGAGACAGGATGCCAGTTTGGCACTTGGCAGCTGCTGCCTGACGTGGGCATTTGTCACCCAGAGCTGGGGTTAGGCTGTGTTTACAGAAACCCTAAAGCCTGGCAAATGGCTTTTCCTGCAGTGCTCAGAGGGCTCAGATGGAATATCTGGCACTGCTGCCATGAAGAGAGGCAGGATTTAGGAGCTCTGCAGAAATCCCCTTCCAAAATCCAGCCTCCCCACAGTGGCTTCCTGCAAGAAAAAGGATCACTGCCTTTTCCTGTCCCAGTCCTGTCCTCCTGATGTGGCCATTCCTTAAGGGGGGGTCACATCTTTAATGTCCTTCCCACCAGGAAGACCAGGAGAAGACCTGGCCCCTGACCCTGGGAACCTTCAGGAAAAAAAAAAAAACTGAGAAGGGCTGAAATGCCCCAAAAAGCAGAAAACAGCTCTGTTTTCCACTTTCTAGGAATGGGATTTATTAAAGAAAGCCATGGGATGTGAGGAAAGAAGAGCAGCTGGATTTTGGTGCTTTTGAAGGTTTTATTTACCTGCAGGCTCAGAAGACAGCTCTGCACCAGGCAGGATCTCAGCTGGGAGATGACTTGCAGAAGATCTGGCTTGGCCAGGTGAATGTGGGATTTTGTGTCCACCACAGCAGGAAAAGATCCCCATTCCCACATGTACCATCCATATTTTTTTCCTGTGTTACTCAGGAGCTGGGTGAAGGTACCTAAAACTTCAAGTCAGGACTTAATAAACCACCACCAAACCATAAATTGAGGTTGATTTTATTGTTGTTGCCATTCAGGAGGATTCTGGAGTGACCTTGCATGACCCAAAACCTCCTTCCCAAAATCTGCTTCCCCCTTCCCACCTTTAGAACTTGCATTGTTTGGTAAAATTGGATTACTGATAATCCCAGAATTTAGGCTGATTTGTGACATGTGGGAGAATTTACAGGGGTCCTGTTTGCCCCCTAAACTTCAGCCATAAATATGAAAAATTTTTAAGCACGACAAAACCCAACCAGATTTTCCAGCCATGACTTCTAAGCCCTGGTGTGGATGCACAAAGTGATGCTGCAGACAAAGCAAAAAATCCCAAATTTGCCAGAGGAGGAGCAGAAATGTCAAAAAATGGTTCAGATGTGACACTGAAATGTTGCTGGAGAGTATCTTAAAACACTGAACGTGTCTTTTCTACCCTTCCAGTTATAGAAATGGGATTTTAATGGGCTTGATTGTTCTTGCTTTAGGCAGATTTATTGCTCTTCACTCCTGGAGGATCTGAGCAGTTTTCCTGTGGAGAAATCAAAGGAAAGGAAGGCAAATCTGCAAGGGAAAAATCAGTGAGGTCTGTCCATGTGCCAAAATTGCTGCTTCTCAAGGAGTTTTCCTGGTTGGATTTGGTGGCACTGGAAGGATTCCAGAGCCAGGGCTCCCATGTGGGACTAGGGGGCGAGCTGAGATGCTGCAGGGAGCAAGAGAGAAAAAAACCAGGAATTATTTGGGGTGCTTTGGGTTTGGAGCTGCTTCTTGGACACTCCCGGGCTCGTCCTGCATGCTTTGCATCTTGCAGAGGATCCCAATCCAACTTATTTGTGTCCTCATGGAATTCCAGCACTTCTCATCCGTTAGTTCCTGGTGGAAATCCTCCCATCTGATAAGTGAGTGACGTGAGCTCTTGCGTTTGGAAAGGTTTTGAAAAGACACAGAAAATCCTGGATGCAGCCTCCAGAAATCAGATGAACTTTCCTAAAATGGGGAGGGAGGAAGAAGGAATGGGAAAGCAAAAAAAAAAAAATACCCCAGAAGTCGTAACAGAATCTACAGGGTTTGGCCAAGGGATTTGTAATTAGGGAGGCGATTCCAAGACTCCAAACTGATTGAAGGCATTTCCTTCCCCCAGGAAACTCCAGAACTGTGTCAAAGAGGATCAATGTGCAGCCAAACTGGGCTTTAAAATCCTGAAAATAACAGATCCTGGAAGGGAAAGGTGCGAGTCAAGGGTGGGATGAAAGTGTAGGACAGGGGAACTTCCCTCCCTCGTTCCCATTTGGAGAGGAGAAACAGGTGAACTTTCAGGCTTGAAGGTTCTTTTTAGGAGGGTTTTGAGCATTTTTGTGATTGATCCTTCTCTCCCTGAGTCACCAAAATGCCCAAAACCAGGATCTGATCACCCTCAGGGTGAGCTCTCCCAGGCTGATCCCACCCAGCCCAAATTTCTTCCTGCCTGTTTCACTTCTTCCAGTAAAAGGTAGTCATGCATTTATCATCACCCCGCACTTTTATTTCTGGATGTTATTTGGTGTCACTTTGGATTCTCTCCTTTGGAAAGTCCCTGTGGAAGCATCGTCCAGACTGCGTAACAACCAGAAACAATAACATGGAGAAAGATAAAATCGGGAGGAATAAGCTTTGTTTACAGATGTGAACAGCTTTTCCAGTAAACCAGCAAATAAATGGGTATTTTGGACTTGGAAAATGGGGTGGATGGGAAAACAACTGGGGAAAAATTGGTAATAAAGAACGTGATGTTTTCTCCTGAAGAGAATTTAGTTTTGGGGGCATTGAATGAGAGACAGGAGAGAGGCAAAATATCACAAATGTGGCATCACCCTCCCCTGAAGCCTGAGGGGAAAAGGGGGATGCTCCATGGAAGCAAAAGTATTTTTTTGGAAACTGCTCTTTGCCTGCTTTTGAGCTTGAAATGGTTTCCAAAAGAAGAGGAACCAAAATGAGGTGGAGAACGCCCCCAGATGTGTTTGAATGGAGCTGGGTGGGGATGCAGCTGAACACAGCATTGCTGTGTGTCTGTGTCCATGTGAGCAAACGGAGAATCCTGGAATGGTTTGAGTGGGAAGGGACCTTAGAGCTCATCCAGCCCTCCCTGCCATGGGCAGGGACATCTCCCACTGTCCCAGGGTTCTCCAAGCCCTGTCCAGCCTGGCCTTGGACACTGCCAGGGATCCAGGAGTGTGGGAGTCCAGGAAAGCCAGAGGGAAAAGTTACCAACTCTGAAAGGAGAATTACAGGCCACAAGGGTTTAAGTAGAATAGTAATGGGTTTGTTATAGGGTGAGAAAAGTAGAGTTTAGGGGATTTTAGGATTGGGGTTTAAGGGACAAGATGGAGGGATTTGGGCGTGTCTTCTTCTTCTTCTTCTTCTTCTTCTTCTTCTTCTTCTTCTTCTTCTTCATGTCCTCCATGTTTCACTGTGACAGTGACACTTTTCTATTGGGTTAGAGTAGGGACTCACTGTCCAACATAGGTGATAACTATTGGTATGGGATTGTAAACACAGCACACGTAATTTGTAGTATTTAATGTCAGCACCAGCCCACAGGGGCACAGAACCTCGTGTCCCATCTGCTGAGAGGAGCTGGCAGGACAGAAAGAGAATGTTAGAGATAAGAAATAATAAACAACCTTGAGAAGCACAAGCTACGTCTCCTGACTCCTTCATCAAGGCTGGGGCTGGGAAGAAAGATTTTTCCAGGTCTCTGGGGTCATCCTAACCCCGAGATCTGACACAGGAGCAGCCACAGCTTCTCTGGGCACCCTGTGCCAGGGCCTGCCCACCCTCCCAGGGAGGAATTTCCCCCTGATGTCCAACCTAAATCCCTCCTAAAGTCATTGTGGCTGTGAAAGCCAAGTAGCTGTGAAATGAGCTCCTTTTCCTCAGAGGAAGGGATTCATGGCTGGTGTTTCCTGGGGATGCTCTCAGGATTCTCCACAGAGAGAAAGCTGCAGTGGAAGTAGGAAAGTTCTTGACAGGGAGTGCACCAGGATTTTTTCCATCCAAAGTTGCTAAAAGGAGCTGTTCCCAGCACACTCCCACTGTTTTATTGCTGTTTTTTGACTTCAAGAAAGACAAAGCAGGGCATCCCTAAAGCCTGGAGCATCCCAAACACAAACCTGTTGGATTCCATTAGCTCCAGAGCTCCCAGTTTGTGCTCCAAGCTCATTCCCAGCGTGGTGGTTCAATTCTGCAGCTAATCTGGGATGCTTTTTTTCCCAGCATCTGTTAATCAAGCTTAGCTCTAATCAGCCCCAGAACATTAATAAATGTGAGCCTCCACAACCCCAGGCAGCCGTGGGAAATGCTGCATACAGTCATTTTCCCCGTTGGTCCTTCTGGTCCTGAAATCCCCCAATTAGGTTTTGGACCAAGACATGAGTAATGGCCATTGCAAACTCCTGGTAGCAGGACAATTCCAAGGCTTCCCACTCCTGTGACACACTCAGAATGTGGGAATCAAAGCAGAGCCCACGTGTGGAAGGACCACAGAGCCTCTGGGTTCAGGAGTCACCTCTGTGGCACCCACTCCCCTCCTCAGGAGACTCACAGCCTCAAGATTCCTTTCCTCTCCACCCCAAAAAGGGTAGAATTAATAAAATAGTTAATAAAGTTAACTACCTCCTCACCATCTGGACTTTTTAATGTTTTAAAATAAATTTAAAATATAATAAAATCATAATTCTAAATTTAAAATCTATTTTAAATCTATTTTAATCTATTTTTCTTATCAGCAGCACAGTTGCTTTTTGGGCAGGTAATTCCTCATGCAGACGTAGTGAAGCTTCCTTGTCACATCCTGGGAAGCATCTGGGACTGGCTCCTGTCAGGGATTACCCAGGACATTTATCTGGCAATAAATGCAATTTCTATGAGCCTAACTCCATCCTGTCCACAGCATCTCGGGACCTGAGCCTGAACAAACATATTTATCAACTCTTTATCAAATTAATAGGGAACAGAATGAGAGCAGGAGGGAGAAAATGAGGATTTTTCTTTATGGATTCAAAAATCCGTGAATTAAAAAAGAACAAAACAACCCAAACGGTGTTTTTACATTAAAAAGTGGAGAATAGAGTGTTAGAAGATGCAAATCCCCACTGCAAGACCTATTCACAGCCCCAGGTGAGCAAGGCACCCATGGCAGGGCAGAGCAGGGCTGCATTCCCTAAAAATGAGTGGGATTTCCTTTGGCAGGATGGCAGAGCAGGAACTCACTGGGCTGGACGTGGAATCCAAATTTTATCCAGCCCTGAGATGTTGCCACAACAAATGGAGACACAAAATAACCAGGAATTGAGGGTGATTGCTGCTGGAATTTTTCCTCAATCCATCGAATTCCTCTTTCATGGCTTGCTCTTTCCCAGGACAGACCAAGAACTGACCCAGATCCCCATCAGAGCCTCCCAGTCCAAGCTGGATTTCATCCTGACCCTCCCCTCTGCCCATTTCTGTGCCAGTTTTCCCCGTGCTTTGGTTATCTTTTCCAGGAAAATGCCATTCCAAGCTGGAATCTGATGCTCCAGCAGCTTTTTTTTTGTGTCCTTGGCTGCTTCGATTCCGTGTCAGGAGCATTTCAGAGGTGCCTGAGGACTCCCAGTGCCCTGCCTGGCTCATCCCAGTAGCCTGACCTCCCACAACCCAGCCCCGAAGTGTTTAAGGACTTGTTGTTGCTTTTTTGTTATTATTAATATTATTACTCTGCTTGTTCTGGCACAAAAAAAAAAACCCTTTTTTTTTTCTATTCTCTTACCCCGCTTAGAATTTTGGTCAAAGTTTAATTAAATTTAGAAGAGCTGGAAAAACCTCATAATTCCAAAACAAATGAAAGCAGCGGCTCTTGCCGGGGGAGGAGGTGGCAGCCCTGGGGACACGGGTGATGCTGGGGGGTGGGAGGGGGAAATTCCCGTGGAAATGTGGATTTTCCTGGCTGGAGGAGGGGGAAAGGGCTGTGTTTGGAGGATGCTGGAATTTGGGGAAGCATCCCCGGGCCGGCAGGTTTGTCCTGCTGTGCGGTCAGGCGCCGTGGGTGGGAGCAGGGGGGATCTGTTTTCCCAGGCTCCCTGCCATCGGGAATTACTGAGCTGCCATGAAATGGGAGGAAATATTTCATTATAGGCACATGCGCTTCGATTTCACGTGATGGAAAGTCGAGGATCAGCTTTCCGTGCCGCCCGGCCGCTCTCCTTTCCCTGCCGGAGAGGGAGAATTCCAGGCGGGCATCCCCGGGATGCTCCTGCTCCCTCCTGGGGGGCCCAGGGCACCCTGCTTCCAGCAGCGGTGCTCCTCACGGGATGGGATTCCCCAAGGTGAATCCCAGCCTTCGAGCGATTTAAAAACCAAAGGAAAAAACAAAACAAAACAAACAAACAAAGAAAAAAACCCAAACCCCCCCCCCACACAAAAACCCACAAAAAACAAAAAAAAACCCCAAAAAC
>VZTT01047840.1:0-10848 GCA_013400855.1 Buphagus erythrorhynchus
TTTCAGATGCAGAAATTTTCTTAAGACAGAAAACCGGCACATCAGTTTAACCTCCCCCAGACCTTTCTGTGGCCTAGAGCCTCTCATTACGGGATAAACTAATCAACAAATAATTTGACTCCCAAGACTTGGAAGAGTCTGTAAAATTAATGAAGACCGCTATATAAATGCCACTGAACAGCAGTAATGAGTATTTTTTTCATCGTTCCTCATCAAACATATCTCCTACTTATTGAAATGGAAGCTAAAATGTGTCCTTATTTTCTTGATTATGATCAAGAATCCAGTGTCAAAGTATATACCTATCTGTATTAAACATAGTGAGTTTAATCCACTCCCACATCCTCAGGAATGCTGGCTGCATATCCTGTTAGGTGTAATAAAAGTGCTTCATAGAGATCTATTGTACTGCATTGCTCTCCACTTACAGCAATGATTCTTTCAATTGCTGCTTGTCTGCCCAGTTACACAGGTGTGCAGATGAAATACATATATTTTTCCTGATAAGAATACTAGGATTTACACATTCATGAACCCTCTGAAAGTAGAGTGACAGCCAAGATTTTTAACAGCTCCTGAGCAATGAAATCAGACAGTTGCTATCCATTACGCTATTCCTCACACTTAAAACACACGTTAGATGTAAATTACCCTCAAGAGAGGGCAAATGTGAACTGATTGTCGTCTTATCCTTTTAATAACTAAAGCTTTGTCCCAAGATGATCTTGAGCAACCTGCTTCAATAGCTAGTAAATGCTATTGTTACACAACCTAAAATATATATAACCTGAATTTGACTCCTGGAAGGAGTGTGTGCTCTTCTTTTGCATTTTGAGCTGTAGAGTACTGAGGTATTCTTTTCCACTGCTGTGATATCTCATATGCCAGGGCCAGAATATAAGAATTATATGCATTATGGCCTGACTGGTTTGAGTATCTTCCCTTCAGCAGCATCATTATCTAGGCCACTTCAGAAGGCAAAACACTCCCATGGTAATCACACTCTTAGATCTACAGGGTTATTAAGCTATAGATCATGCCCATATTCACTTTGGCCTCAGAGGCAGCCTTGTTGTCTCCACCTCTCTTTTCCTTCTTTGCATTTGAATATCCTTTGGTAAAGATTTTGCCTTGATGCTACATGGAATATTGCAACAAGTCAGTTCAAAAAATGTAAATGAAGAGAAGACTGGCTGAAGAAGTGTGCCAAGATGTGCTGCAAAGGAACTCTTCTGCCTAAAACACCCCTAAATTATAGAAGATTGTATCTTGAAATGAATTCTATTTCATCTTGTCATTAATGACCTTGGCATAAAAGAAAGAAGTATGTAAATGAAGATTGTATGGTACGAAGTTGGACATCTTACCAATACAACAGACGACGAAAATAACAGATGGGAACAGACAAGAAATGCAGTCCTATGAAGAGCAAGGTCATACACTTATGAATGACATATAAAGTGGGAGCTCATAACTTGCTAATGAATAAGGATAAAGATCTAAGTGTGTCTCCTTGAGCATAGAATAAGTATGTGCCAAAAAACAAGCAAATATGAATCTTGGTGCATTCAGTGACAGATTTCCAACACAGCTAGAGAGGTATCAACACTTACACTCCTAGTAAGATTTTATTTTGAATGCAGGGTACAATTCTGTTCACTCGGAATCAAAATTACTCAAATTAGAACCACTGCATGGAATAGAAATATATAGTTCAAGGAAAGACTGTCAGTGTTTGCTTGGTTAGCAAAGTAGACCAAATCTGAGAAGGGAAATACCTATATTCAGTTAATGTTTCTTAAAGTGAACTTTGGGGAATTGTAATGACTTTTGGCTAGAATTCTAAAAAATAAAAATTTAAACTGGTTCTCTCTTTATATTCTATATATATTTTGCACTTTTCAGATTTAAATATGTACAGATTTTATCAGGAAGGATGAGAATCTGATCCTGTTTTCTCAATCATATTTAGCATTAACTTCCTCTATATTAATAAAAATAAATCAATATTATCTTTGAAGTTATTTTAACTTTAGCACAGTAGCAAGATATACGCCAAACGTTATTGCATTGCAGTCGAAAACACAAGGAAGAAAGTTCTTAATTTCTAAGAGGACTTTTTTAATACCACGTATAGCATCCGAAATATTTCTGTTCATCTCCTTAATGAATTTCGTTGTGCTAGTTGGAATTACTCTCTTTGAACATGCAAATATGCGCAATGTGCTTCAAGCAAAGTCAAAGTTATTAAAAACCTGAAATGCTCTTCTTTAATCCCTATTAATAATTGTATAAATGCACTGTTCCGATAATCCTCACAAGAGGGTATTAGGACACATACATTTTGTAAGATGAAAACTGCATTCGAGTGTCGCTCAAACTGTATCTTTGTGAACTACCTTGAACACAGATTTACTGGGTTTTAAACTGGCACTTCATCCCTGTTTCAGCAAGCATCCTCTGCAGATTTAATGATCAGGAACATCCTCCTGATGCACGCTGGGAGATACGGGTGCAGGGTCCAGACTGCAGCGGACACCGTGTCAGACGAGACAGAGCTGCTTGTTAGGGGTGAGTATGCTTGTGCTTCCCCCCCCGAAAACACAACCACCACACACAGTTGTACCAGGGACTTCTAAATAAGAGAGCTTCAGGGACATCCCTGCCAAGCAGTGGTAAATCCTCAGATTTTATGTTATTGAAGCCATTTGTGATTAACCTGCTCTTTGAAAGCAGTTTCACCATAAGCTGACCTGCAGACACTGCAAAGAGAAACAAAAGACAGTGGGTTAATAGACAGTTTTAAGAGAAGTAACAGCACGAAAGGTATACTAGATTAGCTAAAATGCAGACAGTTATCCTTCACAGACCTGTGTAAGGTAGGTATAATGAGTTTTTTGATCTTTTACATGATGCTTTGCATTTCATCTTATGTTCAAGCCATTCTTCCAGCGTTAGCAGTTTAAGAACATGCATTCATTTCCTAAGAAGGGTGCCCATGCAGCCTTTTGTAAGATTATAAATATGAACAATTAAACAGGAGCCCTATAATATTACAAGAATTTGAGTTTTTTAGCACATGGAATTGTTACCACCAATTGTTTACTGCATCCTTATGCCCAATTCTATAATCTGTTAAATTGTTTAACCTGTCATTGGACATTCCTGATTACACACAGGAACAGAGAGTCCTTTTCCTGAGGGATCCCAGATCATACTGAGGATACCAACTAGTTTACAGCAGAGCAGGGCACCAGCACCACCTGTGCTTTCCATTAAGCAGAGTTTTTCTGCACTCTGCACTACTTGTGTGTGTATGAGTGCATACATATACACGTGTGTATATGTACACATATACACACTGTATACACATATACAGTGCCTGAGGGGATCTGAGGATTTGCAGCTCACTTACTGGCATAATGACTGGTGGGTCCTGCAACACCAAGAGAGATGGATCCCTGCTAGGTAGCACAGCTGGGTAGCCTTACTGTGGATGATACATTTTTGAAATAATAAATCAAGTTAGATATTTTATAAACATTTGAAAAAGTCAAGATAAAAAATATCAAAATTATTTGGGTATTATAATATTTCAAAAATATTTATTTTACTGCATTCTACAATGTCTTTAGACTTGATGTGTTCCTATCCACCACTTTTAGGGTAAATATATGCTTTAAATGATAAAGAATGTTTCTGGCTGACTGCAGGGCTCTTCACATTTTCATGAAAGTGATAGTTAAATATTTCCATAAAGACACTTCAAGGACTGTCAGTTTTCTATGAGCTATGGCACAATTGGGATGGTTGTATTCAGTTGACTCACCATGTAATACCATTTTAGCTACCTTATGAAATCTGATTCATCCTTCTGGGTTATGCAAGGCCTTTTGTGTTACCTTTGTCTGTCTCAGACAGGAGCTTGAGGCTCTATGGATAGGCAAGGCAATCTCAACTTTAAATTGAACTTTTGTGACAAAAAGCTCTTAGTTATTATCTAGGATAGACTGATTACAAAATTATTTTTTAAGAATACTGGTTATATAAATTGTAAATTATATAAATTATGTAAGTTTATTGAGTTTCCTGTAGAAATTAAATTCTTCTCTAAGAGGTCTGAGGTTAAATTTTCAGAAAGTCATTGTAAGAAGTACCAGGATGAATTTATGTTTCTCATCACCATGTCACCATGCTGCTGAACTAAAAGCTGCAACTGCTTTGTAGTGGAATTTGAATTCAAATATATGTCGTTTAAAATTTTCTCCTTTTCTTGTTTCTAGAATTGGATAATTTAAAGATAGAGCAAGGAATTTTGGTTTGTATTGCAGAAAAGGTTTAAAGCACATCCAGTGTAGAATTGCAAATGACTTCCTTACAGATGTCAACAGTGCAAAAATCAAAATATTTATGAGAATCTAATTTATCTCTCCTTATGCTTTTACAGGAACTTCATTTTCATTTCAGTATCTCTAATTTTTTTTTCTCCCCTATCTCAGCCTGTAGAGTGCACTTAGTGGTGTGCAATTTGACACCGATGATCCCAGATTGCAGCACCTTTCAAACTTCTTTATGTTTAGCTTCTGGTGACACTGGACATTGCTTAGGAGAAGATACCAGCAGAAACAGATGTTTCAGTAAATATTTCAGTTAACTCTGAAGAATTCCACCTGACAAAGGAAGTCATCTTCTATGAAGAAAACTCATGAAGTAAAGTTTATAATCCAAAGCCATATTATTCTTTATTTCCAGTTTATAGTTAAAATAATTACATTTTATGCATATTACAAAACATCCTTTTCTTTTAAATCTTACAGCCCACAGACAAACTGACATAGCAGAAGCTTTGTTATGAACTCTTACATGTATTGATATAAGCAAACCTACAGCACAGCCTTGCTCTGACCTTACTTTCTCTCCTTTTTCCTCTGCAGAAAATGCCAGTGATAATACTGATAACATCATACCAGCATATAACCCTATTTTAATCATTACTTTTATTGTAGGGTTCATATGGTATTTTAATAAATCACTATAAGTTTTTCTTGAAAAATTGTTCTTCTTACAATGTTTCTACATGAAATAAATTAGAAATAGAGAATAAATTAAATTAAAATAATCTCATTCCACCTCCTTTAGATATTCATGAATATCAGAATTGCTGCCACTAGAAAATTGATTAAATTTAAACTGAAGTATGCATTCAACTGGTTCACTATTTTTAAGTCAAAGGACTTTTTATCAGAACTTAATTACAAGTGACTTGGAAGAGTGCTCACTGCAGCCTCCTCAGATAGAGGAAGCAGAAACAAACTTTGCAGATTTCTGTTGCTCAAAATTAACGTCCTGATCTTTAACAGACATTCACCACTGTATTTTCAAGGAAGTGTCAGTATCATTTATTGTGGGGAAAACGTAGAGTATCCTTAAACAATATTTATCTATTTTGAAACCATTTATACTACTTGCTTTGCTGGAAGTTCCCTCGGATATTTGCCAGAGAACATTACTATTTTTACCCTTTTTCTTCTTTGCTCTGCATTATACAATGAAAGTTAAATTCCAAAAACATAACCAATGAAAGACAACACAAAGAACAGGAAATGTACAATGCCAAGTAAATCTTGATTTCTTTGAGTCTAATTACTAATAAGAAGGTAATTAATGGTGCAAGATTCCTGAATTTACTGCATATATACGTGTGTGTGTGTGTGTGTGTGTGTGTGTGTGAAAAACAAAGAAAATAAAGACAGCCTCAAGTTTCTATTCTGCAAATTTCTATAATGTGTTACATGTTTTTTAAACTCAAAATTTAAATTTTCAAATTCACTACCTCACAGGTCTTGAATTTAGGTAATTTGCAGTGAAAAACACATCCATTATTTTTTTTTCAATAATGTTTGTGACCTAGAGAATCTCTTTCAGGAACATTTCAAAAGTATATATAAAAAGATATTCTATGTCAGGTTTCAACAAAATCAGGATTCAAGTCCCATCAGCACTAACTACTCAAAAAAAACCCCTCCAAATACTTCTCTAAGTGCTTTGAAAATATGATTAAATTATGTGTATTAAAGTAAGAAAAACTTTTTAGTGGTCCCTAGCATTTTTTTTCTAATGCTGCCAGTAATGTGGGTTTTGTTAGGAAGAGATGTTCTGCCAATGGCTGGACCTGTCAGGAAGTACATTAGCTTTCCAAATTAAATGTCTTGCATTTTATTATTGGAGTGAGTTGTGAGTGAGAAGTGTTTTGGTAGTCTCAACAGTGACCTTCAAGGGTGGGCTGTCCTGACATAGCTGCATCATCTGTTTATATTCAGGTAAACCACTATCTAACTTGCAAAAGTATTTCCTCTCCAAAATACAGCTCTATGAAATTCTCTTCAATTCATTATCACAGGTTGTTCTTATTATTAGGTGCCTGAAAAAAAAGTCATGATCTTTTATTCATCCGAGATCCACCATCCCCCCTAGATACACACATTGATTCTGTAGAGGTCTCCAGAGAGTCCTTTACTCTCTGAATATGAGGAAGATGAGACAAGATTCAGATCAAAGGCCAGAACTGATTTAAGGCAGAAGAGGCAATGTCAATCACTTTCAACTTAGCTCAGCAGCTACAGTGCTCATTTATGAGGTAGGATAACTCTTTTTAACTGTCTCAGACCACGACTCAAAATTCCACTTTCTCCTTAAAAGCCACCTGCAGATGGCTGTTGGGTGGGATCAAGACATGTTCAAGCCTCTTTCTAAGGCAGAGGAGCCAGGAGCACAGAAATCAGGTGACAAGCAAATGAGCACCTTTATGTGTAAAGCACAATTTAGGGCATCTCCATCTTTCTTCTTGCATTGAATTGACTCCTGCTGTAGGAATGAACAGATGTTCCCCCAGGTGAGCCTCTGTTAATGGCTTAAGCCAATACACTGCACTGGTTATTGGAAAGGGAAAAGCTAAATAGCTTTATAAAAGCTAAATAACAGGCATGCCACCCTCTGAACCAGGTTGCCCTCCATTGGGGTGATGATGGAGATAGCGGTGAATTCTCTGCAATATTTTCTGGAAGGTGGTCATCAGAGCCCATAACAGCAGAAGATATATAGTCTGATACATCTCAAAGACATCTAGAAAAGAAAACAGTTTTTCACAGAAGCTAGTAACTATTCTGGCACCAGGCCTGCAAAAATGTGATACCTCGAGTGTAATCCCATGACAGAAATTATGTATGTCTGATGATCAAAGAAATAGTTTTAGTGGAGTGAATGAATACTAAAAAAATCACCATTATGGACTTACATTTCTGACACCCAACTCGTTACCTGATTTCTTTTCATTTATGTCTTCTGTTGTTTGCTCACCCAAGGAAATGCAAAATACCTGTTTGCCATGCAAACAAGAATGTTTACAGGAGAATACAGATATTCACTTCACAGTCAACAAATATTTTCCTCAGCACACGAAGTCAAGAGCCATTTAAGAAGTAGAAGTGATTTATGACATTTATGAATGTCAATCCTGTCCTTGACACCAGTACAATAATAGTTTCCCCATGTTGTGTGCATTTTCTGGCTACCAGCCTTTATTTATCCATTCAGATCTTCAACTTGCAGCAAATATTAAGTAGCAGAGGAGCAGAAGAGCAGAATGCTACAGCTTGGCTGATTTTCCACCTAACATTGGCATACCATAGTTGAGTTGTCTCTGTACTGATTTTTCACAAAGAAGTGATTACCTAAGCAGAAGGCTCTAATACAGGATAAATATGCATGTCATGTTTTGACACTAATAATATGATCACAAACATGGGTACCAAACACCCAAGTACCAGCCAGGAGACCTGCTTCTCACAGATGTCTCAGGTGATCTTGTAGCCAGCAATGTGTCAGCTTTTCTTGAGACAATGCCTGCTTGGTGAATTAATTTGTATTTTAAAGCATGACTTTCAAAAAGGGCTTCTTACATTCTTATTTTCCATTATGCTCTTGAAATCTGAAGCTATCTGTGCTTTCATGTTTTCTCTGCAAAGGATATCTAAATGATCCCATGCTCCAGCTATGTTTTGGTCTAAAGAGGTTCAGAGCAAGAAATACTTTTATCATAAAGAGGTTGACAACGTGAAAGGGCTGACCCTTACTACTGTGCATCGGTCCAGTTAGCTACAGTATTTTGTTTACAGTTTGTGTTTATTTAACTCATTGGTACAAATGAGTACCAATTAGTCTCTATTATACAGTGACTGGGAGGTTTTGAAGAACACCAGCAGAAGTCATAGATAAGAGCAAAAGGCTACTTCTTACACTTACCTTAGCAAAAAGTATCTCTTTTCTCTTAAAACACACAGTTTCTAATGAACTCATTTGAAGCGCTGCTTTGCCATAGACTGCAAGAAAAAAAAGGCTTGAGTAGAAAAATGTCCTACCAAAGGACGTTTATTGTACATTCCTTGCTCCTTCTTCTGCAAGTTTGGAAGGTTGACTGGAGAAAAGCATCTGTAGTTCAGCAAAGAAAAATAGTGGAAGTTGGGAACACCACACAGGAGTCTAACTTGCTTTCACAGAAGTCATCATGAGGCTTCCTAGAGTCATTTACAGGTAGACATCCCTTTTACCTGTGCTGAGATGAGTAGTAGTCCTGGTTCAGCAGCAGTTTCCAAGAATAACAGAGTTTCTTGCAGATTAGAGGATCAGTGCAAAACCTGCTGTAATACTTATCTCATATGGATGGGGCCAGTGCTTCAAACATTTAGAACAGAGTGATTTTTGTTATATAAACCTCTATATTGGTATAGATGATAGTGGCACCACAGACACCAGCGTAGTTATTTTTCACAGTTATCCATTTCATGCATGACATTCCTCTTTAGAAGTATCATGACTGAGTTAGTCGTGAATGTTGTGAAGCAAAAAGATAGATTTACCTCTGTGAAAGATTCAGTCCCTAATCAATGCTACCAAGTTTCCAGTATTTTAATGCTAATTTAATAAATGAAAACTTTTTATCATAAAAAATTACTGGTTTCAGTAACATTAAGTTTTCAAGTTAATTCCATCAACTCTTACTTGTAAACTAGTTTTGCAAAGCTGTTTACAATTCATTATAACCAAAAGAGTAAATTTGTATTGGTTTCAAACTACTCAGACAGATGCTGGATGCTGCATTATGCATTGCCAGTCTGTGGAGAAGCGAGATCACCTCCAGACTTTCTTTCTTTAAAATTTCTCTACCTACTTGCAAAGGAGAAAAGACTACCAGTCCCAAAATTACTTACTCAGTGTTTGAATTCCTGCAGTGTAAACAGTGTAAACAAAGGTAGTGAGGGGTGACAGCACAAGGTAACTCTCCCAAGCCTGGGAGAGTGTAGCTAAGAAGACCATTAGGCCTCTGCCAGGAAACTACAGCAATGTAGCAGCCAAGAAAGTTTGCTCAAGTTTTGAATTTGAAGTGCTAACTAATGGTATGTGTCATTTTCTAAAGCAGAAAAGATTTCAAATAAATAAAATGCATAGAAATTATTTATTCATGTTTCCTTTCATTTATTAACGATCAGATAAAAGATTGTTTCAGCACATCTAATCCCCTTAATAATTTATATATTTTTAGATAGATAGATAGATAGATAGATAGATAGATAGATAGATAGATGCAGAGGTAGATAGAGCTAGAGCTAAAGCTAAAGCTAGAGCTAGAGATGAGAGAGAGATAGAGATAGAGACAGAGATAGAGATAGAGATAGAGATAGAGATAGAGATAGAGATAGATGGAGATAGAGATAGAGACATAGAGATAGATGATAGAGATGGAGAGATAGATATAGATAGATAGATAGATAGATAGATAGCACTCTCTACAACTACCTGAAATTAGGCTGTAGTGAGGCAGGGGTCCATCCCTTCTCCCATGTAACAAGCATGAGGCTGAGAGAAAGTGGACTCAAGTTGCACCTGTATAGCTTTAGATAAGATATTAGGAATATTAGGAATATTAGGAAACAATTTTTTCCCTGGAATGGTAGTATTGGAATATGCTGCCAGGGAATTGGTGGAATCACCAATTGTGGAAGTGTTCAAAAGTGCATGGTTGAGGAACTGGTGATGATCACAATGAGGCTAAGTTAATGATTGGACTCAATAATTTTAGAGGTCTTTTCCAGCCTTAGTGGTTCTATGATTTCATAATTTTATAAAAGTACTTTATAAAAGATTTTTATATTGCATATCTACTATAAAATATACCTTAGGAGAAATTATGTATTGGTGTCAGTTATATTACAAATAGACCTGTGCTCTCTAAGCATAAACACAGTTAAATTTGTTTACAGTACTATCTCATTCATCTACACTTAAGGATTTCAGTAGATTTAGATGCTGGCTATTTTCTGGCTATTTTATTAGTAGTTTACTCATTGTTGTTTGCTTTTATTATCCTTTTCACTCCTACTGCTCAAATTGTGTTTTCTATTGTAATGGATGTCAATAGATGCTGTGATTTTTCTAAAAGTAAAAAAATAAGGCCCAGTCCTCTTAATTCTCTGCATCGATATTGTATACCCTTAGAAACTTATGAGCATAAACAGAACTAATTAAAATCCTTTNGAGCATAAACAGAACTAATGAAAATCCTTTGACCAGTACAAATATTAGTGTAAAAAAACAAACAAACAAAAATAAATAAATAAAAAACCCCATGGCAGGAAACTTCTTTAAAGTTGGGATGAAAATCAGTTTCCTCCTACAATATAAAACACATATTTTAAGAGTGTGCCCTGAGAGCTAACCAAATGCACTGTGCATGCCTACGGTAAGTTATATGAGCATTGAGATCAAACATCTACCTGCAAGCTGTGAGATGTT
>VZTT01047850.1:5478-21296 GCA_013400855.1 Buphagus erythrorhynchus
TGGACTTAAAAAGCTGGGTGATGGGTTGGGGCGGTACCGGGTCGGGGCGGGGTCGGTCCGGGGCCGAGCGGAGCCGGGCGGGCTCAGGCGGGGAGGGCTCAGGCGGCGGCGCCTGCGCGGGGCCATCGCGGCGCTCCGCGAAGTTCCGCGGGGCCCGGGGAAGTTTGGGCTCGGCTCGGCCCCGGCCATGGCCTTCCGCCGGCGGGCCAAGAGCCACCCGCTCTTCAGCCAGGAGTTCCTCATCCACAACCACGCCGACATCGGCTTCTGCCTGGTGCTCAGCGTCCTCATCGCCCTCATGTTCGAGGTGAGCCCCCCCCGCCTGAGCCCCCCGCCGGGACCGGCTGTCCGTGTGTCCCCACCCTGTGGATGAGGTGACTCCCCTGGATCTGCCTGGGGTGTCCCTTCCCAGCTCGGGGCTGTCCCCAGCCGGGCCAGGTGCCCTCATCCCGCACGGGGAGGGGGTTGTGGGGTGCGGGACCCCTCGGTCTGGGGCTCGGAGTGCCGCCCCATTCATTCCCCACGGCTCACCCACCACCGGGCAGGGTCCCCACATCCCCACGGGACCCCAGCCGTGGCTGGGTGCTGGATGCTGGCTTTAGGGCTGCCACATCCCTGTGTCCTGCTCCAGCTCTGCCGGGGGTCCCCGGCTGGGGAGGGCGAGCACAGGGGCTGTCAGAACCCCTGCCCCAAAATCCCTGCCCCAAACCCCCCGCAGCTGCCGGGATGTCCCAAGCACTGAGGGGCACATAACCCCACACAGCGAGAAGCCAAGCCTTGTCTGATATCCCCAGCTCGTAGAAATAGGAGGATTTTTTTTTTTACTATTTTTTTTTTTGCATGTTTTTGGCCTTTTTCACTTTCACAGCAGCCCTTTTCCAGGTGTTTTCTCCGCAGCCGCGCCGTGGGACGAGCCCCGGGGCCTTTCCCGGTGCCGGCCATCCCGCGGTGCCGCGGGCCGTGGGACGGCATCCCCGGGATACCCTCACCCTGCCGGGGTGCCCGCGGACCCCCGCTGGCCCAGCACCGCGAGTGCCGCTCTCTCCCGCTGCTCTGCCTCCTTCTCTCTCCGCCTGCTTTGCTTTCCCCTTTCCCTTCGCTTGGCTCCGGGCATCCCAGGCCGAGGCTGCGGGCCGTGGTCAGCGGCACCGCCGGCCGGGACCCCCCCGCCTGCTCCGCTGAACCCTCCTCCTCGGCAGTGCCACGTTTCAAAGCAAATCCGGATGGGAAAGGGGTGGCCGGGGGGCCTGGCGAGGGAGGAAAGGCTCCTTCTGTAGCAAATCGCAGGAGGAGGAAATCCATTTCCTTAATTCCGCCCCGCTGGAACCCCCTGCTTTTCTAACCCCTTGCTTTTTCACTGCGAACTCATTGAATGAACGAGCCTCTTACAGCACTCGGACCCCTTTCAATGTCACTGTGCATGTATACATATATATATATTTAAGGGTTTCAAAACCGACCCAGGAGGGCCAGCTGTATTCTAAACCACATGCAAATGATGCAGAGTTGGGCTGCAAGTTTCGTACCCGTACTTTAAAAAGAAAAAGCCACTGAGGTTGCATCTCTGTCTCAGGGTTTCTCCCTGCAGATGGTTTTGTTGTATATTGGGAGCCCCATCCTGGAGAGCTGATACCTGGGCTTGCTGCTGTGGTGCGCATTTTGGTTGATACGGTGGTCTGAGGGCAGTTTTGAAAAATTATGAACCCCCCCCCGTGGAGGTGGCAGCAAGGAGGAGTTTGTGGTGTTTCTGGGTTTTTTTTAAATGTCTTTTAATTAAATCTCCCTCAGATGCTGAAGGCAGCAATTTGCTGCTCTCCCAGCAGACTTCAGGGAGACAGTGCTTGCCATGCCAGGGTGGCTTCCAGTGCTCCCTGTGCCCAGCAGGACCATCCCTGCCTTCCCCTTGGCATGGGGTTTGGGACAGCCCTTGGTCCTTGTGAGTGTTTTAATTTAGTTTATTATTACATCTATTCCTTCTGCTTTCTTTTCCCCTGGAGGAGAAATCAGACTCTGCTCTTGCCCAGCCCTCCAAACCATCCGTGCCCATTTGTGCCACCTCTGTGGTGAGTTCTGGGGCAGCTCTGATCCCTTGCCACGGTGAGGAGGACCTGTCACTGTCCCTTACCCTCCTTCTCCTCTCATCCCTGCTCCCCACCCTGCCGCCGGGCGTCCACCTTCCCCAATGCCAGTGGCCACAGCCAAGCTCAGGCCCAGCGGAAAAGGCCGAATCCTGCTCACAATAGGCTGTTTCCTGCAGGGAAGGTTTTTTTGGGAAGACACAAATAAGATTTTTAACCTTTTCCCAGGCATCCCTCAGGAGCTGACTGCTTCCTTGCACCAGCATCCTGCTCAGGGTGATGCTGGGGGGCTGCCATGGGTCTCCCACTGTCCAAGCACAGCATAAGCTACACCTTGAGCATCTTTTTGGGTGCACAACCTTTCCACGTGGATTCACCAAGCTGGTCATTCCTCTGTGGCAGGGAGCAGGTACCAGTCATGGTGGGATTTGGTGGCATGAGGCTGCTCCTTGGTGTTTCAGGTGATTTGATTATTCCAGTGTTGTGTGTGTTTTTGAGGATCATGATGTTGCTCAGGGAGGGAAGCCCCAGGCTTGGAGGGAGTTTCCCCAAAAACAGCTGTCCTGAGCTGGGCACTACAAAGGGTTTTTCCTTCCCAGCCCACCCTAAGCCTTCAGGGTGTGAAAACACACCTGGTTGTGCAGCTGCCTGGTGCCAGAGAGGGATTTTGCCATGTGTGCATGGCTGCTGGAGCCCAGAAAGAAACCTCTCCTTTTTTATTTTAGTGAAAAACTATTTTGAGTGACTCTGTAGAAACAGGTGCTTCCCATCCTCATGCAGAAATAACTTTGCATATCTTTTTCTACTCTGCTTTGCAGAAGAATGAAGCCAAGGCCAGGCTGGGTTTAACCTGTGTCCCACCAGGGGGGTGGCTGCTGTGAGCAGTGTCAGGTCAAGTTTGGGGGAAACTTTGCTGACTTTGCAGAAGTTTCTATATTAGATGGGGGTTGCCGTTGTAATCTCTAAGGTGGGGAAGCTGAGGCTCAGTCTTATGCGTGGGGTGATGAAATAAAGTTATAAACCATTGTTTTAGGAGTGGTTCCATGTCTTTGCTGGGCTTTCCCTTGGTGCAGAGCGTGGGATGTGAGTCACGGGCTCCCAAACTCTGGGTTGTGACACTGTCAGAAGAAGGCAGCTGACGAATGAGCTGCTATTTCCAGGCTTCCTGCTAAATATACTTTCCCCTTCCTGGTCCCCTCTGTAGTACTCTAAAAATTAAGGCCTTCCCACTGTTAATGAGGGAAAACAAAATGTGTTCCTGCCTCCCCTGGTCTTTGCCAGATGTGGGAATCAAGGCATGCGGGCGGCATAAGGGTTGAATAGCTGAGGAATAGTGGAAAAAAGGTTAAAAAAACCAGTATTTAGGTTTACTTTTAAAAACAGAATAAACAGGAGGGAGGGTGATGCAGTGGAAATCGTGTCATGCTGGAGGATGAGTTTGCCTGGAGGGGCAGAGGGGCTGCACTGCCCTTGGGAAGGGCTTTTTGTCAAAGACAGATGTTTACTTTGAAAGGCTTTGGTCCAAAGTTTGAGCTTTAGTTTACATATAGGGCCTGTGTCAATCCATACTGTGGATCAGCAAGTTTGTCTTTCAATAAACTCTGGCTAGGGGGAGGAAAAGAAACTCAAAGTTGTGAGAAAAGCCTTTGGACAGCTTTTTGTCCGTAATTAGTTTGAGTTGTTTTTCAAGCCCTGGAAATATTTTCCCGGCTCTGACTGCAGAAAACTCCCCCAGCCTCCCCCTCCAGAGGTTTGGAGCTGCTTCCTTCCTCCAGAGTGGCTTTAACTCAAGCAGGACCGTGGGGATGGTGGCATGCCTGGGGGCTCCTGGTTGGGGTGAAGACAAATCCAACTGGGATTAGGCTTTGGAGAAGGGAAACGTGTTTCATAGAGTCCTGGAATTGTTCAGATTGGAAGGGACCTTAAAACTCATCTCATTCCAACTCTCTGCCATGGGCAGGGACACTTCCACTAGACCACATTGCTCAGAGCCCTGTCCAGCCTGGCCTTGAACACTTCCAGGGATGGGGAGTTCACAATCTAGGCAAGCTGTTCTAGGAGTTCACTGAGTGTCCTGGGGAAGGATGCTCAAAAATCATCCCTCATTCCTGACAATATTAGTGTTTGAGAGTTGCAGTGGGTACTTTCTGGGAGAGATGCTAAACTGCCTGGATGTGTGGGCTTAGACACCTTTTTAAAAGCCACTTGCACATGTGATCAAGTGGAATTGGGATTTTGATGTGGAGCATTTCATGGCAGGGGTAAAAAAAGCATCTTCTAGATTGCTAGATGGGGCTCTGAGCACCCTGAAAGGTGTCCCTTCCCATGGCAGGGGGTTGGAACATCATCTTTAAGGTCCCTTCCAACCCAAACCATTCTGGGACTCTAAAAAAGGATGGGGAGAGCTTTGCTGCTCTATATTAGGCAGCAAGCTCCAGGCTAGTGGAGGTGTGAATGTTTCCAATCACCACATTGTCAGGGAGTAAATACCTGGTGGTAGACAGTAAATGTATGGGAGTGCTGGGATTACTTGGCTTTATCTATTGCTCTGCCACCCAGGGCTGCGAGGTGGATGTCAGCATCTTCTAGATTGCTGGATGGGGCTCTGGGCACCCTGAAAGGTGTCCCTTCCCATGGCAGGGGGTTGGAACATCATCTTTAAGGTCCCTTCGAACCCAAACCATTTGGGACTCTAAAAAAGGATGGGGAGAGCTTTGCTGCTCTATATTAGGCAGCAAGCTCCAGGCTAGTGGAGGTGTGAATGTTCCAATCACCACATTGTCAGGGAGTAAATACCTGGTGGTAGACAGTAAATGTATGGGAGTGCTGGGATTGCTTGGCTTTATCTATTGCTCTGCCACCCAGGGCTGCAAGGTGGATGTGCTGATTTGATTTCTGGCCATGAGAAACAGCCTCATCCCAGTCCTGGCTGATCCAGGCATCTCAGGAAACTCTGGTCTTGGTGGACACGTTGAGTTTTGTCTTTTCACCATCCATCTGCACTTTGAGTTAGTGGCTTTAACCAGCAGAAAGCCACTCACTGCTGAGGATGTGGTTCCTTCTTCATGGCTGTAGAGAGCTCCCAGGACAACTGCTTCCCAAATTTATCTGCTTCAGGCACACAGAATCATAAAATCATTAATGTAGGGGAAGCCCTCTAAGGTCATCGAGTCAACCACTCCCCCAGCACTGCCAAGGCCACCCCTAACCCGTGTCCCCAAGTACCACATCCCTCATGTAAGGCAGGATGAGGCTGGGATGAGGAACATCTCCCTCTGCATAGGGGTGCCCTTAATGCAGGGCAGGGAGTGGATGAGAAATAAATATACAAGGTCCCTGCTCTGTGTGTCCCATAGACACAAATCCCTCTCCCACCCTCTAAAAAGTTGTGCCAGGGAGGATTAGGTTGGATATGAGGAAAAATTTCTTTGCTGAAAAGGCAGTCAGGGATTGGAACAGGTGGAAGTTGTGAAGTCACCATCCCTGGAATTGTTCAAAAATTGTGTAAATGTGGCACCTGTTTTGGTTTTGTGGTGGGCTTGGCAGTGCTGGGAGGACAGTTGGATTCCATGATCTTCAAGGGCTTTTCCAACCTAAATTATTCTATGATTCCAGGAATTCTGCCCCTGCCAGTAGCAGTTCAGTGGCAGCTCTGGCTCTACTCTCTGCCCTGCAGGGCAGAAGTGTGCCCAGCACACTTCCTTTCCCATACCAGCATCTTGTCTCAGAGCAAACAGACAGTGAGTCTTGTGCCTCTGAATAATCCTCACATTGCTCTTCCCACTCCAAAATTCTGCTTTCCCTGGCTGCCTGTGAAATGCTCAAGGCAGGCTCTGAAGAGTTTTGCCATCCCTGGTGCTCATCCCTGTTTCCCAAGCCAAGGAAACCTGGTTTTTGCCTTGCAGATGCCTGCATCTAGGAGGTTACATTTATCTTTGGTTGTTAAAATATTTCACTGAGACTTTAGGAAACAACCTGCTACCCCTCTGTAAGGAAAGGTGGAGGGGTGCTGGGGTGGCTCCAAAGCTGCTGGTGGTTCTCCAGCCCACAGGAAGCAAAGGCATGTGTGGAGATGGGACAAAGCATTGCTTGATGCTGGAGTGGATGGAGGAACCTTCCTACCAGGTGCTCTGGAAAAGAAGATAGGGAGAATCCTTGGAAACTGTGCTGGGTCTGAGCTCTGTCCAGGCACTGCTTCCCACCTTGGACATACTCTGGGGTCATTTTCCTGCACTCACAGCTCTGGCCTGTGTCCTCTGCAGCAGGTTAGGAGGCTTCACCTGCAGATGATGTCTTGTTCCCAGCTGTTTACAGCAATGGATGTCAGCCAGGTACTCGGGGAGCTGTAAATCCATCAGTGCCTGCTGCCATTAGCATGTCCATGACACGGCCGCCCATCTTTGCAGCACCACAGCCACCACTGGCTCCATGCCCTTGGTTCATGCCCTGTGCCAGCCTGTGGCAAGGTTTGGATGTAAACTCTAGGCCCTAGATGTGCTGTACAGCTCTGGGATGAAGCAACTTGGCTTTCCCAGCCAGCAAGGTCTGTAGAAGCCAGAAGTGTCTCCCTCAGCCAGCTGGAGGCCAGGCAATGCACTTTTTCCATTCCCACCCCAAACTCTGCCCATGGTCTCCATCTCATGCATCTACTCCTCCACAAACAGAGTACAACATGTGGGATTCCCTTTTTTTTTTTTTTTTAAGTGGAAAAAACAATTAAATCCCCAAACATCACAAAAACACACCATGGAGTTTGCTGTCCACGAGCTGGAGCTGCCTGCACCGGTTGCTCAATGCTGGTGGTGGCAGGATGGGAACACTTGGCAAAGTCCCCTTGTCTCCCCCAGAAACTGTGGAGCAATTTCCAGCTGGGATTTTAATAACCTGCAGCTCTGAAGCAGTGGCAGCCGTGTCTGTGTGAAATGAAGCTCATTTCCACTGGTGTTTGGTGGGCACAGGATTTTTTGGGAATGGTTGTGTTTAAGGGTGGGTGCTTTGGAGTGTTGGAGGGTTGGCTGGGAGCCTCTGGAAAGGGAAAATCTGGTGACCTGCTGCCAGTGTGGATGGGATGAAGGCATTTTTGGTGTTGGATGTCTGGATTTTGCTGTGGCCCCAGCTAGAGGGTGCTTTGGTCTTGGAGATGCAGTTTTGGGGTGTTCTGTTGGGTGGATGCTCTGCCCCATCCCCACAAATCCTCCTGTTTTGCAGCTGGGGAGGATCATTCCTGTGAATTAAAAGCAATTTAGTCAATGGGCACCTCTCTGGTGATCAATGACAGGACCAGAGGGAATGGCTGGAGCTGTGTCAGGCAAGGTTCAGTTTGGATATTAGGAAAAGGTTCTTTTCCCAGTGGGTGGTGAACTCCCCAGGGAATGGTCACGGCCCCAAGCCTGGGGGTTCAAGAAGGGTTTTGACAACACTCAAGCACAGGATGGGGTTCTTGGGGTGTGCTGTGCTGGGACAGGAGTAGGATTTCAATGATCTTTCTGGTCCCCTCCAACTCAGGATATTCCATGATTCTATTCTATGATTCAGTAAATGAAGAGTGAGCAGCACAGCCCTGGATTTTGGATGTCCTGATGTCTAATCCCAGGCTTTCTTTTCCCTTTTTGGACATGCATCTGGGATCTTGTGGGTGACCAGTGTGAGGTTCAGTGTTCCTGCAAATGAAGCTGGTGCCAGCACATCTCCCTGGGTGATTTGCCTTTCCCATTGTGATAGGAAAAAAACTGGTGCAGAGGAATGGATTTAACAACTGATTGGCTTCTTCTCCCCTCTGTGTCTTTGACAGGTCACAGCCAAGACTGCCTTCCTGTTCATCTTACCTCAGTATAATGTTAGTGTGCCTACAGCAGGTGAGAGATGCCTCTGCTCCACAAATCCTAAGGGAAGGTTGAGTCTGCTCTGCCCCAGATCCTCACTTCCAGCTGTCTTGGGCTCACCCTCTACTGATCAACTGCTCAGGGTCTTGTCTGGCAGTAAATGCAGTCTGGCAGAGATGTTAAAAACAAGATATTTTGGGAAGAAGCAAAGTTTGAGTGGCTCAGAGCACTCTGGTCATGTCTGCCAGCCCTCATGCTGCCAGGGTTGGGAAGAAATGCTTTCCAGGGGATTTGGGGGCTTCCTCTCTCTTTCTGCTATGGCCAGGCCACTCTGTGCTCCCTGCAGGGTGAGGATGTTGCTCCAAGCCTGGTCATGCAGGATCCAACTGTGTGATTGCCTTCCTGGAGCAGCTTCCTGTCCCCCTGAGGAGCAGGAGGGATTTACTTCTTTGCCAAGCAGCAGGAGCTGTGCATGTCATCCCTGTCCTGCTGATTTTTGGGGATGGCACCTGGAGAGGAGGGTGTGGAGATGCACGTGGTGCACAGCATCCCTGCTCCAGGCAGGTTCTGATTCACAGGGGTTAAATTCCAGGAGGCTCTGAGCCCGATGGACCAGAGGAGGTGTCCCACCTCCCAGCCAGGAGGCTCAGCCCCTGTTCCTGTTTTGGCTGCTGGTTGCTCCTTTCTGGCTCAGAGCCCCTCTGGATCTGGCAGGGATCTGGGCACTGGTGTGGAGACAGCAGGAGGTGGTTTGGGTAAAGGCCTGGGCTCAGGATGAGCCAAATGCCCGGGGCACAAAGCCTGGCCTGGTGGCAGAAAACTGCAGTTAATTGGGAGTGTTTGAGTAATCATCCAAAGAAAGAGCAGGGTGTTGGGATTAGTGGAGCTACAATGAGGCAGACATGTGGAAGATAAAAGCTCTGCCCTTAAAGGCTTTGATTATGGCTGAAGGAATCATTCAGCTTCCAGATTAAATTGTGGTCCTTTCTCCCCTGTGGCATAGTCCAGACAACTTCCTCTGCTGGTTTTTAAGGGATTTATTCTTTCCTGATATGAGAAGTCCCAGTGGGCACAGAAACACTTCCCCAGAACCAGGTATTGGGGTATCAATATAGGGCATGAGCTAGTGGGGAGAGAGATCTTGGTGCAGCAGCTTCTTGGGAGGAATCTGAATCTTTTCAAGGCTTTCCCACATCCCTCACAGCTCCTGCTAGAGCTTCTGAGGTGCCCTGGCGAGAGGAGCCAGAGCACATATACATTATATTATTTTCTCTAGCCTTGCAATTCTGTCTTTTACCTTGCTCTGGGATTACAGGCACCATTTTTACCTCTGGGTCTGTACAGCACATGGGGCTCCTAAGGACAGAGTGTTTTCATATCCTTGTGCCAGGTGTGTTCATAAATCCCGTTCAAATCTTAGAAATCTGGAATGAAGCTTGATTTAGGGTAAGCAGGGCTGGTGACAGAGCAGTCTCTTCCCAGCGTTGGTATCAGGAGAGGATCAGGGTGAGGGAGAACAGCAGCCAGGGGTGGACTGAGCTTCATATGATACTACTTCCTGCAGTCTTCCCAACTCTGCTTCTTCCCATAAGCTTTAGGGCTGCAAATAGTCGCCTAAATGCAGATGTCTGGGGTATTTTGGGTGCTCTTGGGTCTCCTGTTGCTCCAGAAGAGCACAGCCTCCCATGGGTCTTATTTCTCATCCACCAGCCCTGTGCTGCTGCCTCAGATCTCTGATTAGCAGAAGGCATCTGCATTTAGGCAGCTAAATCCTGCTCCAGCAGTTTTCAGGGAGGAGTGGCAGATCATAAGGAAGTGTTAAATCATAACTGAGAGGCTGGAAATCCTATCCCAAGCCATGATGTTCCTAGTGGAGGATCCCTGATCCCATCACATGCTTCAGCCTCCCATGTCTTCATCCCTCCAGGTGATAAATTCCCATCTCCACAGCTGAGCTGTCCCTAGGCAGTGGCAGGGGGAAGCTTTTAGTGTCCCCAGTGTCCCCTCCCTTGAGGTGTGTACCTATTAGAGGGGAAACCACCCTCCTCTGCCATGAGCTAACCCTGGAGAGAGCCCTTTTCCCTACCACTGGCATTGTCATGACCTCTCTCTGGTGTCCCCATCCAAGCTGCTCCCCACTAAGCCCTTCCCTGGCAATCCTTTGGGCCATGGGGGTCTGACCCACACTTTGGTCTCTTTGCAGATGGGGAGCTGGTCCAGTATCACTATGGGCTGAAGGATCTGGTCACCATCCTCTTCTACATCTTCATTGCCATCATCCTGCACGCCGTGGTGCAGGAGTACGCCCTGGACGTGAGCGCCATTCCCTGTCTTGTGTCCTCAAAATCCCTCAAATCCCACGGGGGGGCTGTGGTCCTGCTGCAGTTAAATGCTCTTCTGGGGGTGGTCTGGGGGCTGAGGTGGTGATGAGTGCTCCTTCATCTCTGGAGGCGGCTCGGGAGGAGGAGGAGAGAGAGTTGATGGTGGCTCATGTTTTCTTGTTGTTTGTCTCTCCCTCTGCTCCCTCCCAGAAAATCAACAGGCGTCTGCATCTCTCCAAGGTCAAACACAGCAAGTTCAATGAGTCAGGGCAGCTGGTTGCCTTCCACCTCACCTCTGTCATCTGGTGCTTGTACGTCGTGGTGACGGTAAGGCACAGGGCTGGCTGGCATTTGGGTTTCCAGGGGGAACTTTGGGTTCTGGAGCACAAAATCCCACTGGCAGCAGAGTCCCCAGGCAGCTTCTGGGCCAAAACAGGCACATTGCAGTCAGTTTAGTTTTCAGCTGTGGTGGATCTTTCCAGCCACTGTGTGAGGGCAGTTTTGGGAGATCCTTCTCCTGCTCTGTACAAGGCACAGGTAAATGGGCTGTGAAATATTTGTGGAGCTGGGCCCCAGAAATCCTGCCTGGCCCCATCATCTCCATCCTCTGCTCCAGGACTTCATGCCTTTCTCAGCTTCTTATTTTCCTCCTTATGTACATTCAGTGCCTTGAGGTTCTTGGGTGCCTTTTGCAGGGTCATGGGGCTAATGGGCAGAATCTTGGGATCCCTCTTTGTGGCTCCTTCCTTGGCAAGCTGATGGTGAGGGAATCTTTGAAAACAGGGAAACCATACTGTTCCTTGGAGATGTGTCAACCCAAAGAATTCAGAGGGAAAACTCATTTTGGGAAGGAAGAGGGAGGGAAGAACAGATGGTGTGGAAGAGATATGACTATTTTGGCAGTGGGAAGTGATGATGCTTTGCTACCTGCAGCCACTGGGGTCCAGCTGTGGTATTCAGTGGCTCTGGGGATGGATCCTTGGGGACAGATCCCCTCCCCACTGCTCGGAGGGTCCTGCCAGCCCTTCTTAGAGAACTACTTTTCCCTTCAAGGCCAGCATTTCTAGAGATCTGCTGGCACTGCCTCTGCCCCATAGGACTCTGAGGAAGGAAACTTAGGCAAAACAGTTGATGCTGCTGGTTTTGGGCTCCCCTTGGCTGGTGCCAGACCCATCCCTCAGCAGCTGTAGGGCTGGAGCCTCCTGTACAACCCACATTGCTGTGATGTGCTCCCCAAACACCCAACATGTGCAGAGCAGGTCACCCTTGTGCTTCCCTGGCCCTTCCCAACTGAAAAAAAGGGTCTTGGGACAGACAGGGAATGGTGATGGTGACTGGGCAGGACAAATTTCCCATGTGTGGCAGGAGTGAGAAGGGAGTCCCATCCTGTAAGGCAAGAGGTGGAAAATGAAACTGTCCAATTCATATCCAGTTATTTTTGTTGGTGTTTTCTTTTCCTCTTTCTCTTCAGAAGCACTTCTTGTTGCTTGAATGCTGCTGGGGTTGGAAATGCCAGTGGGGAAGAAGTCTCTGGACCATGCGCACGGCTCCCTGAGCCATGCTACAGGAATCTCACCCCTGCACCTCCAGAGCATTCCAAACCCCAAAATATCCTCTCCTGAACTTGGGACACTGTGCAACTGAGCAAGCAGCCTTCAGCCCCCAAACAAGGGGCCTGGTGAAATTTTAGAGGGGTGCTAGAGACCCACAGATGCAGAGCTCAGCCTTGGCCCTCGCAGGGAACATGTTTTTTCCTGCAGGCTGTGACAAGACTTGAGTGTCATCCCCAGTTCCTTGTTTCACTGTGCCATCAGCCCACCCTCTCATAACCTGTTTTGCTTTGCTGAAGCCTTGCCTCTCTTCTCTTTTTCAGGAAGGATACATTTCAAACCCCCGGAGTCTGTGGGAAAACTACCCGCATGTTTATCTGCCGTAAGCATTTGGGAGGGTATTTTGTTCTGGAGCTGGCCACTTCCTTCCTCTCCATGGTTTTGCCTGCTGGGAGTGGGGAGCTGACAGCACAGCACCCTCTGCATGCACCCTGAAGCAGGGATGCTGCAGTGAGACTCATTTGTGAGCCTGGGGAGGGTGTTCCAGAGGGTTTCATCAAGAGTACTCATCCTGCCTGTTTCCTGCATCGTCTTGGGAAAGTCTCTTTGCTGTTCATTTTTCATAGCAGAAGTGTAGTGGGAGATGATTCTTCCTTCTTGGTTTTTTACAAAAATTAGGTTTGCTGAGAGCACAGAGACCACAGCACAAACATCTGGATAAAGTTCAGCTCTCTGCTCAACAAATAATTTCAACCCTGAAATGATTTCTCCTAAATCCCATAGCCCCGAAACAGTGGAGGGATGCCCAATGCTGCCCTGGCACTCGGGTTCTCGGGGTCCTGCCATGGCCTGGGCTGGCTCATGTGGCTCCTCCCTGTATTTCAGGTACCAGGTGAAGTTTTTCTACCTGTGCCAGCTGGCGTACTGGCTGCACGCCCTGCCCGAGCTCTACTTCCAAAAAGTCCGCAAGGTGAGAGCCAGGTGGAGGTTTTGGGAGAGGGAGCTCTGGGAGAGGGTGGGTGGAGAGGGCTGAGAGGTTGATTTGGCTTTTGTGCCTCTGCCAGGAGGAGATCCCCCGGCAGCTGCGCTGCATCACGCTCTACCTGCTGCACATCGCCGGCGCCTACCTGCTCAAGTGAGTCACCTGCCTCAGCATCTCAGCATCCCCTCCCACACCAGGGAGAGGGCTGGGCAGCTTCTTTTGCCCTGGGAGTCACTTGGGAATCCTCAGTGGGGTGAGGGCCTTAGAAAGAATAAATGGGATTGTTTCAGTGGAGAGTGGTTTTTTACCTAGGCAGGTATATAGGACAAGGGGGATGGTTTTAAACTAAAAGAGGAGAGATTTGGATATTGGGAAGAAATTTTTGCCTGTGAGGGTGGTGAAGCACTTGGCACAGGTTGTCAAGAGTGTTTCCCATCCCTGGAAGTGTTCAAGGTCAGGTTGGATGGGCACTGGGGCAACCTGGGATAGTGGAAGATGTCCAGGGCAGGGGGTTGGAATGACATGATGAGATTTAAGGTCCCTTCCCACACAAACCATTCTCTGATAAAAAGCAGAGCAGCCTTGCCAGCCATAAGGTTTTGTGTTGGATACATCCCAGCTCTGCTAGTGTTTTGGACTGTGTTGATGGTTTGTAGACAGGGATTTCCCCTATTGCAGTCCTACCCCCACTGCTGCACAGAGATCTGGCTTTGGGCTGGCGCTGCAGCTCATGGACAGCAGGGCTGAGGCTGTAGCTGGGTTTGAAGGATGAAGGTTGAAGGCTGGCCAGCCCAGTGATGCTTTTTTCTTCCTCTTCCCTGCCAGCTTAACCCGCTTGGGGCTGATCCTGTTGCTGTTGCAGTACTTGGCTGAGTTCTTCTTCCACATGGCGCGGCTGGTTTACTTCACGGATGAGAACAACGAGAAGCTGTAAGCAGGGGAGCTGCCTGTGCCTCCCATCCTCCTTTGGAGCCCAGGAGAGCCTGGATCTTGCTCTCACCCCCTGGGTCAGCCCAGGGGCTACTCCTGCCCACACATCTGCTTGCCCTCCTGCAGGTTTAATGTCTGGGCTGTCGTGTTCGTGGTCACCAGGNAACCCCTGCTGTGGACATGGATACCATCACTAGACCAGGTTGCTCCAAGCTGCATCCAAATGGGATCCAGACAGTGGGGATCCGATCCTGCTTCCATTTAGGGAAGGTCTTAATGAGCTGAAGGGGATGCGAAGGAAGCAAGGAGGGGTTTAAAGGCTACACAGAGGCAAAATGGAGAGGAAAAGACAGGAAATAAAGTGTTAATCAAGTGAAGTTATAAAGTACAAGCCTATCCTGGAGAAATGCTTGCTCCCAGTTGTACCTGTAAGTGCATTTACATGGATGTAGTCAAGAAAAAGGCATTTTCCCTTCTGCTTGGCCATTGATGCCCGTTGATGTGAGAAGCAGAGGGTGGAATGGGCTTCTCATACCTTGCAGTCTGACAATTCTGGGAGCCTTTCTCACCCTTGGAGCAGCTGTGGGTTCAGTTCAGAATTTGCTAGGCATGGTCATTCCTGAGCTTCTTGAAGCAAGGACTGCTGGCACACCTGAGGATTTGAGGGTCTTTCTTACCTCCCTTCCACCTTTTAGATCATCCAAGGACAGCGTACCTTGACTGTGTCATGTTATGTTTTGGGCAGTGCTGGTTGAGATGATCCTGTTCATCTATTCCTGCCCTAAAGTTGAAAGAACCAATGAATCAAAACCTGAGGGCTTTATGGTGTGGAGGAAAGGAAGGTGGCTGCTTTGGGCTCAGGGGTGGCAGAAAGCAGAGATGGTGGCCGGAGGGACGGTGTCTGCCATGCGGGGGGACCTCGGCCACCACGCCTGGTGTGGGGGGAAGGCTGGGCTGGGGGTGGCCTCGCTGCTGTGTTCTCAGCCTGCCTCTTCTCCGCCCCTGGCAGAATGAGTGTGCTGCTGTTGGTGTGCCTCTTCCAGGCCTCGGTGATGTGGCGCTTCATCCACTTCCAGCTGCGGCGCTGGAGGGAGTACTGGCACGAGCAGAGCAGTCGGAAGCGAGCCGCCGCCGCCGGCACCAAGCAGCAAACCAAGCTGCTCAAGAGGGACTCGGGTGAGTGCTGCAAGGGTGCCACTGTGGAGGTGTCAGTCCTGGGGTTCAGCATCCCCCCAGCAGGCTGCTGCCCATGCAGGATGTCCCCAGCAGTGTCCTGATGTCATGGAGGTTTCCCTATGTCTGTGAGTCCTGTGAGGATAAAGGGTTTGGTTTGTGCAAGGGACACATTTCTTTCTCCATAGAATCACAGAATGGTTTAGGTTGGAAAAGACTGCTGAGATCATGGAGTCCAACCTTTGACCAATCACCACAGTATCAACCAGACCAGAGCGCTGAGTTCTTTGGACATCTCCAGGGGTGGTGACTCCAAACCTCCCTGAGCAGCCCATTCCAACATTTATTTACCCTTTCTGTGAGGAAATTCCTTTCCAACCTGAACCTCCATTGTGGCAGCTTTGAGGCCATTTCACCTTGTCCTGTCCCTTGTTCACTGGGAGCAGAGCCCCACCTGGCTGCACCCTCTTGTCAGGGAGCTGTGGCAAGCGAGAAGGTCCCTCCTGAGCCTCCTTTCCTCTAGGTTAAACACCCCCAGCTCCCTCAGATGACCCTCTAGACCCCTCACCAGCTCCATGTTCCTTTGTTGCCATCCCAGGTTACCATGAAAACGGAGTGGTGAAAGCAGAGAACGGAACCTCACCTCGCACCAAGAAGCTCAAGTCTCCCTAGAAGCCAAGAGTTGTCTCCTGGGGAGGAGGGCGAGATACCAGGACTGAGCAGCTCCTCCTCCTGCTCCTCACGAGCAGCGTCTTGAAAGGCTCGGAATCATCTTCCCAAGGTGTCTCTCGCTCACCTCCCTTCCTTTCTTGCTCTCGTGAACCGTTTGCAATAAAACCAAAAAGGCCCTTTTCCCATTCTCCCATCCCCCTCATAGGAACATTTTCCATCCCTCCTGGTTTTGCCTTCCTCTGTTTGATCAGAAGCCAGTGTGCAATTTTTTTTTTGTTTTCTCTTTTCTA
>VZTT01047862.1:1708-12440 GCA_013400855.1 Buphagus erythrorhynchus
GGAGCTGCAGCTGGAATATGAGGATCTCCCCCCAAAAAAAAATCTGGGAAGAGATTATCTAGGGGAATGGGACAGTTCCATCAGCTTTGGGTTGGTTCCTTCCAGAGTTCAGGACATCCACACCCAGGCCATCCCTCCCTGCTCCGTGTCCCCAGGGCCATGGCACCAAACCCGTGGGATTTATTACTTGGGGGAATTCGGGGGGAAAAGGACAAAAGAGCAAGGGTGCAACAACTTAAATATGGGGGAGGTTCAAGGGGAAGGTACAGTTTATCAGCAAATTGGAGAAATTCTGGGGAGGGTAAAGTTCACAAAGGCATTGTGCAATGAGAGAGGCAGTGAGGAAAACTGGGTCCCATGGATTAATGAGAGGCCCAGTTTTAGGGAATTCCAAAGGGGAACTCCAAGCAGGGGGCTGGCACAAAGCAGGATTGACAGGGAATTCAGGATAAATTGCCAGGGTGGGTGGGAGGGTGTAATTTTGGACTAAACCATTAACTTGGGCAGTAACAGAATATACCATTTATAAGCAGCACAATGCAGGAGGTACTCACACGTTGAACACCAGGGCAATGACATAGTCAGGGGACACTGTCAGCTTCCAGTCACACTCCTTCCCCGGGGGATATGGCTCAGGATACTGTGGGGACAGGATCACCCCAGCTGGACCTGTCAGGATCCCACCACAGGGAGCTGCAGGAAAACCAGCCAAGGGTCAGGCTTTGGAGCACAGAGAATTCAAAAGCAGCAAATGGGAAGCAGGAATGGAGAAAGAGAGAGATGTGGTAGATACAGGGGATTAAAACAGCTCAGGATCCTCTATTATTATATATTTTAGTGGGAATGACCCCGAGGCTCACGTGTGACACGAGGTTGTGGTGGCTCTGCCATTCCACAGGGGACAAACAGAGCTCTGGATGCCACCACAACCTTCCTAAAATCCATCAGTGAGGAGCCAGGAGGGGAGAGAGAGGGAGATCTTCCAGTTTTCTGCTGGATTTATGGAGCTCCCTGTCAGGGCCTTCACTTGTAAAGAGGTGAAAACACGCCTGGGTCTGAATGGCTTTGGTTGTGTTTACTCCACTTCCCAGCACGTTAAATGCCAAGCTGATTGAAAAATCAGTTATTACTTTTTTAAGGCTCAAAGTGCCTGCTCGTGTTTCCCACTGTGGCAAAACATGACTGATGTTTTTCCCTGTCAGTTTTTTTCTGTGGGATCCCTGTGGAGGCTGATGCTCTGAGATTCCCCAGATCAACCCTCACACATTTGGGATGGGGTGAGAGGAAGGGGGTCTGACAGCAGCTACAGAGTGGGAGACGTGCTGGGATGGGACAAAAGTGATGGGATTAAATCTTGGAAGGATCCTCCATGAAGGAGCAAGCACAAGGGATTGCCCTGTGGGCTTTGATAAAGGAAAAATATCAAGAAAAATATCATGTAAAACCCAGTGGGGCTGGTGTAGAAATGTCACAGGAGGGATTAGAGACCTTTCTCCAAATCCAAGAATGGAGAAATGTTATCCTGGGACACACCAGGAAATCACAGCACAGACATGGAAAATTTGGATGGAGACCTCCCAAAAATACCTTGGAAGAACCACCAGCCCCCCCCCACATTTGGGATGGGATGAGAGCAAGGACAGCACAGCTTGTGTGGGTCTGACAGCAGCTACAGAGTGGGAAATGAGCTGGGATGGGACAAAAACGATGGGATAAACCTTGGAAAGATTTCCCATGAAGGGATGAACACCAGGGATTGTCCTGTGGGCTTTGATAAGAAAAATATCAGGAAAAACCCAGTGGGGCTGGTCTGGAAATACCCAAATAGAGATTAGAGACCCTTCTCCAAAGCTTTGAAGCAACTTCTTCAACCAAGTCCAGGCTCAGGCACGGAGAACTTTTATCCCTCTGGGACACACCAGGAAATCACAGCACAGACATGGAAAATTTGGCTGAAAATCCCCCCAAAAACGCCTTGGAAGAACACACCAGCATCTCTCCTGTGCCCATTCACCACAACTTCAACCCCAAGGGTGCTTTCCCCTCCCACACTGTAACATCAGGGGAAAACTGAAGAAACTGAAATCTAAGGACTCGTGTTGGAAAAGCCTGAGGGAGACAAGTGTTAACACCCTCGGATTCCTTTGAAAATCCCACCCGGGCTCTCCAAAGGATTCGAGGCAGGAGCTGGACCCAGCCAGGGCTGCCTGGGACTGGGAGGGATGCAGACTCCAAAACCTCCCGGGGCTCTCCCAGCCCGGATCGTTCAGCAGCCGTGCCACAAAGAGGGGGAAATGCATTTGAAATGCTAAATACCCCAAATCAGCCCCAGATTTAACACTGAGTTTTCCCAGTTTAGCTGCAACCAAGCTGCCTCTCCCCCACTTGCTGATATTTCACTGATTATTCCTCCAAATATTTTGTCACTTCGCATTAAAATTGGCTGGAAGATAAACTTCAAACACAATTTGAAGTGTTAGAAAATCAGCATTTTTTAAATCACAGCTCTGGACACCTAAAGGATATTTTTTAAAGTATTTCTTAATTTTTTAAACATGTGTGGGGTGAAATTTTACAACAGGGTTCAGGACATGGATCTGTGTCCATGGGTTTAGATCATGGATCTGTGTCCATGGGTTTAGATCATGGATCCGTGTCTGTGTGCTCAGATCATGGATCTGTGTCCATGGGTTTAGATCATGGATCTGTGTCCATGGATTCAGGACACGGATCTATGTCCATGAGCCCAGGACAGGGATTTGTGTCTATGTGCTCAGATTACAGATCTGCGTCCATGGATTCAGGACATGGATGTGTGCCCTTGGATTCAGAACATGGATCTGTGTCCATGGGTTTAGATCATGGATCTGTGTCCTTGGATTCAGAACATGGATCTGTGTCTGTGTGCTCAGAACATGGATCTGTGTCCATGGATTCAGATCCCAGCCCTGTGTCCATGGATTCAGAACATGGATCTGTGTCCTTGGATTCAGAACATGGATCTGTGTCCATGAGTTTAGATCATGGATCTGTGTCCATGGATTCAGGACAGGGATCTGTGTCCCTGTGCCCAGATCCCAGCCCTGTGTCCATGGATTCAGATCCCAGCCCTGTGTCCATGGATTCAGAACATGGATCTGTGTCCCTGTGCCCAGATCCCAGCCCTGTGTCCATGGATTCAGATGCCAGCCCTGTGTCCCTGTGCCCAGATCCCAGCCCTGTGTCCCTGTGCCCAGATCCCAGCCCTGTGTCCCTGTGCCCAGACCCCAGCCCGTGTCCCTGTGCCCAGGTGCCAGCCCTGTGTCCATGGATTCATATCACAGATCTGTGTCCCTGTGCCCAGATGCCAGCCCTGTGTCCATGGATTCATATCACAGATCTGTGTCCCTGTGCCCAGATGCCAGCCCTGTGTCCTTACCTGTGCAGGTGGGCGGGTCTGGCTGCCAGAAGAACCTGTTCTGCACCTGCACACAGGTGATCTGGGCCTGGCCCTGCAGGGTGTAGCCGGGGTTGCACTGGAAGGTGATGGAGTCCCCGGCCTCCCTGCTGTCCCCGCTCCGGCTCCCGTTCTGGGGGATCCCTGGGTCGTTGCAGGAGGTGGCCGTGGACACTGAGGGGAATTCAGAGCACATCTTGAATATCAGTGTTTATTTAACACTGCAGCACTGCCTCTCCTGAGATCCTGGCTCCCCATCCTTCCTCCCTCAGCATCCCATAAAGTTCCTCCCATACAAAAAGTGCTCTGAGCATCTGCCACTCCAGCTGGGAAAGGCTCTGGGGAGCAGCAGGTCCAAGAGCAGCACCCAGGGAGCAGCTTTGATGTAGAATTGTGCACATGGCTCTTTGCTTCAGCAGGCCAGACACCCACTGATCTTGCACTGCGTTTTTGGAGAGCTCTGTGCCAGGCACATGCTGCAAAATCAGCCCAGCCACCAGCACTTCACACTTTCCCCTGAGTGGCGGAGGAATTTAGCCTCAAGATCTGTGAAGCATCAAGGCTGACCTTTCAGAAATGTGTTTGTTTCCCTTCCAGACTTGTTGCTGCCTCTCTTTGAGGTCTGAGATGTCCCCTGAGCTGGGGACAGGCGAAGCTGCCTGAGCTCAGGGTCTGCCAACACCACGAGGATTTACCAGCAGGGAAAATCCTGGAGTAATAGGAGTTTTGTGAGCTTATCCACCTCATTAAAGCTCCCAAGATCCCAAAGTGGACAGGTCTGAGCTCAGGTCTGGCTGCTTAGTCACACCTGCTGAACAAAGGCTTTGAGCAGGAGCAGTCAATAAAGCCCAGCTCCAGATCAGGAGCTTATTTCTTGCTAAGTTGATGAGAGTCTGTTACACCCAGGCAGTTTAGAGAAAGCTGCTCTTGAAAGAGCCAGAGGAAATCCCTCTCTCTCTGTGCAGCTGGAGATAAGGAAGTTAACAGCCCAGGCTGGACGAGACACAAATCTGGCAAAAAAAAAAAAAACAACCCAGGATGGCACCGCTGTGCTGGGTGACACAAAGCTCTGCCTCTGTCTGGGTCATCCCAAAGCTCTGAAATCCTGCAGAAATTGTCCCCAAAAGGCTGGCTTGTCCTCACAGCCAAGCAAGGCAACCTGGACACAAAGTTATGGAAAAAAAAACCAACTTGGGAAGATGTTTTAATGTGTCTCAGTCCAGGGAAAGTCACATCATCGCTCACCCAACCACTCCCTGCTCGTTATCACTCCAAAACAACTGCACAGACCTGGAACCCTCTGTAAATATTGGAACATATCACCCCAAATAATTGAAATGAATGTGTTTGCAGGGCTGGGGCTCAGGGGAGAGCAGCCAGGACTCAGGAAAGCCAGACTGGAGCAGGACATGGAGATTTTTGTGCCCTGCATCCCAAGGGACCCAATTTGGGGCAGTTTAAGCAGATTTGGCTTTCAGGGCCCAGCCCCTCCCAGGACACCTGGGGGAAGCTGCCAGGGTGAATCTGAGGGGCCTGGGGGTGGAAAATTGCTGGAATTCTTTCTCGTCTATTCCAGGGTTTTCTGCTCTGCCAGGTTCCTCACTCTGAGGGCAGAGAGGGCACAGAATTCACTGCCAGGACAAAATACATGAGATTTCCCCCTAATTTCAGAGTCTGCACCCAAAAAGAGACACAAAAGTGATGGAATTTGTGTATTTGCCAAGTCGATGCCTCTAAAGCAAGTTTTGATTTTCCAATCCAAACCCAGGCACGAAACAAACAGATCCTTCAAAGGGAGCAAACAGAACTGAGAAGAGCCTTGTGAAGGCCACAGGTCAGGGAGCAATGAAAAGAATTACTGTCACAATCCTAATTTCAAACCTCAAACTGCCCAGCAAATGATCCTCACAGGATGGAGCTCAGGGAAGAAAAACTGTGCAAATGTAAAGCTGTAAAATAATGATTTCCTGCAGGCTGGTGTTGGTGCTGCCCAGGAGGTGAGGGGTTCCCAGCTCCCAGGATGTGCAGTCCATTTTTTACAGGATCATGCTCATTTCAGTGCCTGTACTCCATGAATGTTGTATTTTAGTTTCATAAATATCAACCTGCTTTGGCTTTTGTGAATTTTTATCTTCACAGCAACGCTGCAAGTTATGTTTGTAATTAATTACATAAGGAATAGATGGAATTAAGTGGTAAATAAGTGATTAGTGAATGGTCTAATAGACTTAATTTTCTGTTTATTTATTATGAAAGTGACTCAGTGTCCACTGCAGTGTCACCTGCTCACCCTGTGGATACACCTGGAATTTCTGCCCAGAAAAGCTGGGTTTGCTTGGATTTTTGCTCTGGGTTTGGTTTGGGTTTCCCTCTGGGTTTGGTTGGGTTTTCTCTCTGGGTTTGCTTGGATTTTTGTTCTGGGTTTGGTTGGGATTTCCCTCTGGGTTTGGTTGGATTTTTGTTCTGGGTTTGGTTGGGATTTACCTCTGGGTTTGGTTGGATTTTTGCTCTAGGTTTGGTTGGATTTTTGTTCTGGGTTTGGTTGGATTTTTGTTCTGGGTTTGGTCGGGATTTCTCTCTGGGTTTGGTTGCATTTTTGTTCTGGATTTGGTTGGATTTTTATTCTGGGTTTGGTTTGGGTTTCCTTCTCGGTTTGGTTGGGTTTTAGCTCTGGGTTTGGTTGAATTTTCTCTCTGGGTTTGGTTGGGATTTCCCTCTGGGTTTGGTTTGGGTGCTCTGGAATGTGTGGGATGGTTTTTGAGGAACCCCTGCACATCCCACCTGAGAACTGGATGGCAAAGCCCTGTTTGCTGGTGAAGAAGTCGGTGTTGAACTGCAGGATGATGGAGTTGAAGGTGCTGTGGATGTCCCCAGGCAGCCCCGAGCCGCTCATCTCCTTCAGCAGGATCCCGTTCTCCACCGGCCCATCCCAGATCCTCAGCACATCATGGAACTCCTCGGTGTGGAAAACCATGAAATGGAGCCTGAGGGGCAAAAAAAACACCTGGAATTCAGACCTGGAATGGGGTTTGTGCCAAATTCAGGCAGCCAGGCTCACATGGAATGTGTTGTCTCACCTGGAATTCAGACCTGGAATGGGGTTTGTGCCAAATTCGGGCAGCCAGCTCTGATGCTGGATTGCAGCACTTCCAGGATTCTGATGCATTTTAGGAAGGTCTGGATGTTGCAGAATGGGGTTTATTAGGATCAGCAAACAGAGGAACTTGAGCAGAGAATAGAGAGAAAATGAGGCAGCAGGAGCCAGAGCTCCAAAATCCACACCAGGAAGGGAAGGGAGGAAAACCAGGAGTTAAGAAGGTGACAATGAGCTGACACTGAGGGGTTATTTTGATGCTCTGGAGGCAGATTTCATTCCCTTCCTCTGGATTTCAGAGCTGGATTTGTCCTGGAGGTCAGGCTCAAGGCCTTCAGCCAAGGCACTTCCACAGGGAATTCTTCAGGGAATTCTCCAGTGTTGGACCCAAGGGGGTGGGAGAGGCTGGAGGTCCCTCTGTGCCCAGGGGAGGGCTGGTGGCACTCCAGGACAGGACAAACGTGGTCCCAACACACCCCTGGTGGGATCTCACAGCTCTGCTGGGGCAGGATGGGGAGCAGATGGATCCAGGCTTTTCCAGGAGCTTTGGGATCTTCCCAGGTCAGAAGAACCAGCCAAGAACAAGATCCTGGTTGTGGTGACACCTGGAGGAGTCACCAGCTGAGGGCTGCAGGAGTCGTGGGATGTCCTGAGTGGGAATGGACCCCCAGGAATCATCAAATCCAATTCCAGGCCCTGCAGACATCCCCAAATCCCACCCTGTCCTTGAAGGTGTTGTCCAAACCCTCCTGGAGCTCTGGAATGTGACCATTCCTAGGGATGGAGCAGGAGCTGATCTCTTCCTGCACTCAAATCCCACCTGGAGAGGAGGAATTTCCCAGTCCCTGTTCATCACTGCCCCATTTCCCCTCTGGCACAACAAAACCAGGCCAACCACGGGCGACTCAACCCCAGTGTGAAACGGGGATAGAAACCTAGAAACAGGAAAAATCTGTGAAAAATGAACCCATCAGGTGCTGTGCTGAAATCCCTGCCAGCCCACAGAGGCAAACAGGGAAGCTTTCACTTGGCTGCTTTCCCATTTATCTGGGGCAAACATAAATAAGTCAGGGAGAGCCATAAAATAAAAAGGGGGAGAAAAAAAAGAAATAAAAGCCCCACTGCAAAATCCTCAGCAACAAAATGATGCCCACAGAAGCTGGGAGAAACCAAAAGAGCTGAATCATAAATCTCCCAAGCAGAGACCTTGAGCAAAGAGAAATAAAGCCAGGCTTGGGGAGAATCAGGATGGATGGTGCAGAGCTGTTCTCCACGGCTGCCTTGGTGTGATTACCTTTGTTCCCAGCCTTAACTGGGCCCAGTGAGCCAGAAATGCTGGAAAAAACTCATCCCTGGAGACCTTGGGATCAGGGAGAGGCTGCCAGAGGTTGAGCAGGGGTGGGGGGCACCCTGGAACTGCCTAACCCACCCCCATTTATCTGAGAAAAAACAACTCCAGGCTGTGCCAGGGGGACAAAACCTTGATGCAGGTGATCCATGGGACAGGCTGGCAGTGCCTGGGATCTGTTGGGATATCAGATCTGGAGTTCTCTGGAGCAAATCCATCAATTCCAACAGGCACAGCTCAGCTTTTCCTTCAGCCTGACCTGAGTCTCAGCTGGAGACCAGGCAGAGCCCCTGCTTCAGCAGGCAATGGAGGGAAAAGGAATTTTATTATTCCTCAGGGGAAAGGAGTTCTATTATTCCTGTGAGGAAAGGAGTTCTGTTATTCCTGAGGGGAAAGGAGTTCTATTATTCCTGCCCTCTGACAATCCCAATTTCCTAATTACAGGCATGGAAATGCAGCAAAAAAAAACTAAAGCAAATTAGAAATTGGGGAGATGATATTTATATGAATGTAAGTGTGAGAGAGGGGAAGTTCTGCCAACTTAGCAAGGGGCAGAGAGGAGAGCCCAGCTCTGCCCTGAGAGTGTGAACAGCCCTTGAGGAGCTCTTCCCAAAGCCCCCCACAGCCCCAGTGACCCTCCTGAGGTGTTTTATGCTGACATTCCCCTTCCAAGCTCTGCCCATTCCAGTTTGGCTCTGCTGTGCAATCCTGGGACCCCAAAGCCACCCCCTCCACCCCCAGCAGCAGTTTGGGGGGCTGCCCCCTGCCTCCCTCTGTCCCAGCCTGAAAACTCTTCAACACCCTGGAGTGTGGAATATCCCCAAATGCTGGAAGTGGTCACGTTGCCCAGGCTGCCAGAACCCCAGGAGTGTTTGGGATGCTCAGGGTGGAGTTTTGGGGTGCCTGGGCAGGGCCAGCAGCTGCTCTGGGGGACCCCTGTGGGTCCCTTCCAGCCCCGGGTGTTTTCTCACTCCTCTTTCCAGATGGAACTCCGGGAAGTGGAAGCTGTCAATACCCGTGAAAAGGGGGTGAATTAACAGCAGCAGTGGGTTTGTGCAACACTGGGAGCAGGGATCACAGCCCACCTCTGCCAGCTCTCTGCTCCCAGCTGGGCAGGGAATTTCCATCCATTTTCCATCCATTTTCCATCCATTTTCAGCACACCCCCCTCCTTTTCCTCGCCCTTCCTCTTCCCCCCCAGCTGTCCCAGCCCAGTCAGGGCACTCCATGCCCCAAATTCATCCCCTCTGCAGGAGCAGCCCGTTCCCTTTCATGGCTCTGAAGTGCAGGCTCATTTTTCTCCCTGTCCCCCCCCCGCCCTTCCCCTTGTGCTGTGCAGATACAGCTTCATTCCAAAAAGCTCTGGTGATTAATTTTCATGTAAGTTATAAATGAGAGCTTTATACAATTGTACCATGCGTGAAGAGGATTATTTTTCCAATGGATTACCATAAAAATGAAGTTGCTGGGAATGTGCTCTCTTGATTCCCATGAGATGCTCTGTGCTGCTGGAGCTGGGAAAGGAAGGGGCAGGGAAAGGGAGCTCTGACCCCTGGGCACGGCAGGGTCCCCAGGTGTGGGTGGCTCTGATACCTCCTGGAACCTTTTCCTTTCACTCCTGGCCCCTTTTCCAAGCCTTTGGTTGATCCCAGATCTCTGCTCTTGTGGGTGCTTTTAGGGATTCCAAGAGTAAAGTTGCTGAAGCAGCCTTTGGATGGGGGGAAAAGGGGGGCTCTCTGCTCTGTCCTATAAAAACTTCATCCAGGAGAATAAAAACAGTGGAGATTTCAAGTGGGAGTTGCCTGTGCAGGGATTCAGCTGCTTTGGTTGTGCTTTTTCTCCTCTGTTCACACCCAAACCCATCCATTTACTGAGCCATTCAGAAGGGCAGCACTAATGGAGGGAATTTCTGCATTAAATAAAAATGAAAACACCACACCAAACCTGCCTCCAGCAAAAAAAATCCACGGGCTGAAAGCAGCACAGAGCTGACCCTGAGGGACAGGCTGTGCTGGAGAGGTGATGGGTGCTGAGGCTGCAGGGAGGAGGAGAAAATGGGATTGAGAGAGAAGGAATTCAGGATGGAAGAGCCACAGGCTTGGGATGAGGCAGGAACGGCTGACAAGCACTGGGAACTCTAATGGGAGATGCTGGGAGAGGAGTAATAATAATAATAATAATAATAATAATAATATCATAATCATAATAATCAGAACTTTTTAGGTGCATTTCTCTGCCTCAAATCCCACTCAGTCAAAGCTTGGCTTGCCCCAATATTTCAGTTTTCCGTGGGCTTTGGCTGGGCTGGAATCTTTGGGAACACCCAGGGCAGCCCTGAAGGGCTTGGCAGGGCTGGGCAAAATTCACAGTGGGGGTGGTGGGGCAGGAGGGAAGATCAGGGAGCAGGAAGTGCCTGGATCCTGGGATATTCCCTGTGATTTCCAACCTGGATCCTGGGACATTCCCTGTGATTTCCAACCTGGATCCTGGGACATTCCCTGTGATTTCCAACACCACCAGCATTGTGTCATTCGGGCATTCAGCACTCTGGGGAAGATCCACATTAATGTGAAAAAAAAAAAGGTTTGATTCTGGATGCATCCCATTAAAGAGAGGGGTGGGAATGTGTCCATGGACACCAAAGCTCTGGGATGTTTGAGCCAGGACCAGGACACGGTCTGGTGTCACCACCCAGGGCTGTGACACACAGGGGACACACAGGGCTCCAAACAGAGGAGCAGTGATGCCACTGGGGGCTCTGAGCAGCAGGAATATCCCTGCCCATAAACCCTTAATCCCAGCCTGAGCCATTCCCTGATTCTGGAACCAAACCACTGACTTCTCCCTGCTTGTC
>VZTT01047871.1:0-10604 GCA_013400855.1 Buphagus erythrorhynchus
TTATTGTCAATTTATTGTCAATTACTAAATGGATTTTAAAATCTTCTGATGATTTGTAAACCTGATACAACACAGATACAACAATCATCAGATTTGAAAAATTCCTCAGTTTGCCCACGGGAAATAATTAGGAACAAAGTAAAATAAATACTTGCCAGTATTTCTCATTACTTTATGAAAAATATTTCTTAAACATTTATCTTTTAAGTGGGAGGTTTCACTGTAAACAGTCGAAACTGTGGAGAAAAAAAAACTAAGGATGATTCAGTAAATTGATTCTTTAAAAAAAAACCCTGAATATCTATTAAGCCAGTGAATAAAAAGGACAGATTTCAGGTTAAACTCTTCCTTCTGGCTGATCCCCAGCCTAGAAGACACAAGAATTCAGTGTGTCAGTTAACCATGAGATCCTCAATAAATCCAGTCATGAAGACAACTGCAATTTGGATCAACATATGAACCAAATGTGGGTTTAATACTTTAAGAATTTCACTCAGCCACATTACTTGCTTAAGCCTAGGACTTGGAAAGCATTACACATCAAGAAATGTAAGATTTAAAAGCTGAAAGGAATATCAGTGTTTCTGGAAACCTTATTAAACACCTATATGTGTACCCAGGAATCTAAATATCTTAAACTAACCAAAACTGTCTAGTTTAAATTTTGCTTTGTTAAAAATAAAAAAAAAATTAAAAGCATGAATATCCCAAGATAATTTAAAGGCTGAAGTTTCTTCTAACACAAAAGAAAACACAAAGAATCTGTTGCTTTGCTCCGCCAAACAAGAAGATGGGGATTTGCATGGCCAACACCTTTAACTGAGAAACGAGCAGAAAGACTCTTTAAGGCAAGAGATTACATTTTGGGCAGATCTCACTGTCAAAAATATTGGGCAAATTTGTAAAGGAATCACACAGCTAAATTCAGCAGTGTGTTAAAGGCATTGATTTAGTGGAACTACAGACCCACTGTCCTTTGTTTTAGTGACAATTCAGAGCTGAGCCACTGAGCCCCTGATACAAGAATGGATTGGGAATGGAAGAAGCCTAAAGAGAGACTCAACCTGTGTTGGCTCCTGACCCCTGCCAACCATGCCAGAGGTCTTTGGTCCTTAGGAACAGGGCCCAGGAATTCCTTTATATCAAAGGAATCATACCACAGGAGGAAAGTTTCTGAGGAACTCTGCACTGAGAAGGTCAGCAATGTTTGATCTCCTGCAGCTTCTTTCTTACTTATTGGAAAAGGCAGGTGAAAAAAGGAGTAAATGACACCCTTAAGATGTTTCAGAACATTGGGAATTGGTCATTAGACTCTGAGACCAGCAAATATTAAATCTTATTGATCAAGAAGACATGGGGTATTGAGGAAAAAACATGTTGTTTTGTTCTCTTTCCCTTTTACTTGGACAAGTTACATTCCCCCGTGTCACACCAAATTCTTCTGAGTATTGATTTTTTTCAATCCTGCCTTGACATTTGAGGTGACTGAAAAGGTTCAATGTGAGATCTTGAAGAAAAAAAAGGGAAGTGGAACAATGGTTCTGTGTGGAGTCTGCAGCCTGCAATCCATCCATAATCCACAGAAGATGACAAGGCAGATGGATATTCAGCCGTTTTCCTTTCGTGTTATTATGTCGTTTGCCTCAAATGTGCTGCTAAGCAGTCAGAGAGCACATCACAAGGGGCAGCTTTCTCCTAACAATTGCAAATGGCTTGTCCACCAAAAGTTAGAAAGCATCTTTCCCAAAAAATGCAGGAGGAGCTCCCTCTACTGATATTTTTCAGCTTTCCAAACTTTCTGCATCTACACACACTTCCAGTGTTTTCCGATGTTACATAAAGGAAAAAATGTCATCGTTTAGTGTAAGCCCCATCTAATATAGGCGTTATAGATTTGCATAAATATATTGCTACATCCATATTACACACTTGTGATCCACCAGTAGAATTCGGAGAAAAATACTCCTGCTTTTATAAGCAGTTCTAGAGATTTGTCTTATCATGAGGCACATCAGTTTTGAGAGGTTGGAAGAAGCAGTGTAGCTGTATTAACATAGATTTGGTCTCTTAGCAAATGCATTCCTTTTACTTTTATAAAAAATGGAGCATATTTTTATCAGTTTCATTTGTGGTACCTTAAAAAGAATTAATATCAGTAATATAATTGTCTTAAGACAGCAGAAGTGTACCTAACAGTTAAAGATATAATTATTCATCTGTTCTGGGTTATTATTTACCACATTAAGGTAAAACAACTTTGTCCTCTGAACACATAACAAAAAGAACAAAGTTTTTATCATGACTGCAAACACTTAAAAGTGCAAACATGATAAAAAAAGCCAAAGACGTTCATAGCGCTAAACATCACTATTCAGTCACATTTTTGGTAACATGACAGAACAGGCTTTGAAAATCAGCTATTATTTGCAAATTAATATTGATCATAGCAGCTATTCACTACTGAAAAGACTTACAGACCAAGTGTACCAAGGTCTACATTTGGTATCTGACCTAAGAGGTGGAATTTTTCACTCACTTCACCAGATTCAGGCCACATTACATTTTAAAAATCCATCTTGGTACAGAGAGAAATAGAGATAACAATAGGAAGTGGGGCAAACTCATTTTTTGTGTTCCTAGTGATTCATTTTTACTGAAATGTTTTCAAATTCCCTATGATCTCTGTAAGTTATTTTAAAAATCGCTATTAAAGACAGTGCTTGGTTGAATGAAGGGAGGCAACATAGTTCAAGCAATACAGTGGAAGAGAGAAAAGAAGAAATATTTGTGTTGAGATAGAACTCTGGGGTATTTGCTACAAGACATTCCATTTTCCTGAGCCAAAATGTGATGTGAGTCACTACATTTGAGGTCCTTTCACATCAATTGAGCGTTCTGCCTTTGGTTTTATGTGAATTAGGCTCCTCCTGTCAGTTTAAACATTTTATATTTCAGTGTGAAGGTTTATATGACTATTGACTTTGACCATTATCATGTAAAAAAAAAATGTCATTATTTAGAAAATTGCTATTTCCTACTTCTCAGGCCTCTCCATTTTGCCAATTCCATTTTCAGTGACATGCAGCAAGCCAAATGCAATCAGGATGGCATTTGTCCTTCTGCTTCCATGCAATTATTTTAAAGTTGAAGTCAGATAAGTCACATATATTTCAATGCTTTACACCTCAGGGTGAAACTTCAGGCTGTCATCTAGGGCTTAGTGATAAAAGAAGGACTAATTAAAAGAGACTGACACTACAGAGCTAATAGAGTTGAAGGACTCTAGAGGCTACCATGCTATTAAAAATCAGCCATGATTTTCTTTCAAGAGGACTGTTTCAAACAATGAGATTTAAATATTAATCCAAAGCAATATTTGTTGCCCCTCTGCTCTGTGTATTTCTGGATGCCTCATTACAAAAATAATTTTATTGTCATCTATATCTGTCAAATGGAAATCTAACATAATGCTGCCTGTATTGTTGAAGCTAAAGAGATATCAGCTTATTCAGAAATTGCTTTGTACTAAATCCTACCCAGGCAGACTCCAGCTGAAAATGGAATGATTGCTATGGTAGCTCTTCCATAAGGAAACATGATTTAAAGCCTAATTTGGATGCAACAATTTGATATTTACACCCATGCAAACTATACTGTTTAAAAGTACTACATTGCTTAACAGTAACTACATTGCTTAACTGCTTAAATTCAGGAATTACTATATTCAGTAAAATATTAATACACTGCATTTACACAGTGCCTCAATTACAGCATCAAAAGTACTTTTTAAGCATTAATTCAGATTCACATAATCCCTGAGAGGAAGATATGTGTAAGGAGCATTATGCTTGATTTTTACAGCAGCTGAAGTAAGAAATAGGAATGCCACACTCCTGGCCCAAGGGCATACAGCAAGGCAGCAGCAGAGCCAGGATGATAATTTTGGAGTTCTGCTTCCCACTGCTCTTCTCTCACCATTAAACTACAATTTTTTCCCCAATTTTTCCTTACAATACCAGTTACGACCTTAGGCAAGCATGCACATCATTATCTTTGCCTAGACTTTGTGTGAAGATTTGTCCATTGAGTTCAATATATTGAAAATTTGAATGAAAACCAGACTCCATTGGTACCTGTATGAAATCTGGCACAAATCTGACAGTAAATCATTTACCATTTACATCTTCTAAGGACTGTTTAACTTAATCATGTAAAATAATATTTCTCTCCTACTACTGGAACATACAATTGGATGGTTCTTCCTACCTAGTGATTAATGTCTGAACTGCCCAGCCCTAAATCAGTGAGGGAACAATCACACCAACAGCCACAGCTTATCTGCCCTGAAAGGGAATTGAAATGTTCTAGTAAGTAAGTAAAGGTAACATGTAAAATCCCTAAATTATTTCTGATAATTATCAGATTACTTATAGTTTAGGGATTTGATATTATATTATCAGATTACTGAATTTTAGACTGAGAAACTTGGGGCTGCTCAACCTGGAGAGGAGAAGGTTGTGTGGAGAGCTCACAGCTCCTTCCAGGATCTGAGGGGCTGCAGGGAACCAGAGAGGGACAATTCCTCAGGAACTGCAGAGCCAGGACACAGGGAATGGCTCCCAGTGCCAGAGGGCAGGGCTGGATGGGATCTTGGGAAGGAATTGTTCCCTGGCAGGGTGGGCAGGCCCTGGCACAGGGTGCCCAGAGCAGCTGTGGCTGCCCCTGGATCCCTGGCAGTGTCCAAGGCCAGGTTGGACACTGGGGCTTGGAGCAGCCTGGGACAGTGGGAGGTGTCCATGCCATGGCAGGGGTGGAATGGGATGGGCTTTAAGGTCCCTTCCAACCCAAACCATTCTGTGATTCTATCATCCCACTTTAACAGCCTAAAAGTAATATCAATTAAGTCCTTTGAAATCCTATCCTCGCCATCCCAAAAACTGAGCAGTCTGTAATTTTTCCAGTCATTACCGACATGCAGTGCTAAGTCACCGTTTTGCCAGAGCAGAATAACAAAGAAGAAGAAGAAGAAGATAAGAATAGAGCCGCAACACCTGTGTAAGGAAAGATTTTAATACTGCACAAAAGTAACTGATTAGAAGTTATCACTTCTAACCAGTTATTCAATTTTCAAAGATATTATCTCCACTATAACTGCACAATAAACCTTTCCTTTGGATAGGATTCTGTTGTAAAAGCATTACTTGTTTGCTAGGAGTAAATTTTCTTAGCATTAGTTACCATTTCCCAGAAGTATCTTCCCTGTTTTCGAGGATAATTTACCAATAGAGAACATTGACAAAATCTTATTCCCTTTGCCAAAAGGCTCTGAAGAATCTTATTTACTGTGATACCAGGCCTTTTAAAAATGCTTCTGCTGCTGCTGAAGGCTTGATTTTCAGTGTGTTTTCTTTTGTCATTTCATAAAATGTGTAATGTCACTTTATATCTCTACGTTCTCCATATCTCTTCCCCTGTCTGTATCTTTCTATAAAACACTTTCATGAATTGTTTAGCTGATGTCAAGAGCTCTGGAGAGCAGGTAAGTAGTTCTCCCATTGGCTGCTTGGGCAATTCAAAGGACATCATAATAACAGAACAAAACAGCAAAGAACAGTAAAAATCTGATGAGAGCTTAGAGTGCAAAGGGTGAACTTTCTACTTTCCTACAGCTTGAAACTGTATTTCTTTTTTTTTAGCACAGGTATAGGTCCTACTGAACTGTAGCACTATGTGAACTTACATGTTATTAATAACCTTACCACCAAAGCTTACAAGGATTCAATCATCAAAAAATACAGACCTTTTTAAAACAGAGGCAGCTGGAATGAAAATTTAATTTTACTGAAGTATTCAATGACTCTAGAAAGATTACAATCTCACAAAGTATTGTGTATCCTGCTGATAAAGGTGATGAATAAGTGGGAAAAGAGATAAATAGATGGAAGGAATCTGGCCCCCAAATATGCCAGGCAGCTTTCAAAGGATTCTTCCTCTCTTTTTTTTCCTGGGTAATAGGAGGAACTACTGAAAAGTAATACTTTCTGGGAGCACTGCTATGTGGGGGCAGGGAGGGGGGATGAAGCTGAACTTCTTTGTCTTTTTCTGAAAAGATAAACTGAAAAAAATCTTCTCAAATGTATTGCTTCAAGAAAAGGCATTTTCTCTTTTTGGTTTTGCAAGAAGGACTTGTCTATGAGGGAACAAGTGGAGAGCTATTCTAAGTCCTGCCTTTTAGTGGGGAATAGAACTGGATATTCCTGGCACCATCAGGACTGTAACATGGACAGGTTGCTGAAGAGCTGCAAATACAATGGCCTGAAGAGTTCTGCAAGAGTTCCTGTCTTGCAGTTTTGTAACATGATGCCAATTGCTGATTTAATCTTTTTCTAGATCTAGTTTTAGTTTTTACAGTTTATGCTGAGTCTGAGTAATGTGATGTATATAGCTCATCTACAGATACCTCTCTGTCATCTTTGAATACTAAGCCACAACTTAAAAAATAAAATGGAAGGCCAAAATGTGAGTACTCATTCTTTTGACATGAGGTGTGAGACTCAGAGTTTGAAACCTCCAAAGTAAAGAGGAAATGGCCCTCTCAGTCACTTCTCTGATTAGTTGTATGTTCACATGCTGCTCATTTTGCCCAGTATTATAGGTCCAAGAAAAGGTTTGGCAAATTCTGTGCTCAGAGCTTGGCTGTGAGAATCACATGATAGAGAACTTAACTTCCATAATTCTGATGCTATCACACTGTCAATGAGAAACAAGAAGTACACATCAATTTTTGGCTCTTTGTAGAAGCCTGAGAAGTCTGTTAGGACCAATTTAGAATGCACATAAAAGAAAAAGGCTTTATGAGATGCCTGATAAAATTACATCCGGTGGCAAGGTCAACCACTGCTCTTCACCTCTGCAGTCACTGCATTCTCCTTTTACATCTTGCAAAATCAGTGCTGAAGATGTAACTGTTTTAATGGTTGGTTAAACAATTCCTCCCAAACCAGAATTTCAAGATGGAAACTTTTTTCAATAAATATTATGCATTGCTATATAAATCCTTCAAACAAGGGTTTCCATATATTATTAGTAGCATAAAAAATAATGAATGAAATACTTAATCAAGGTTGATGCCAAAAGTAGGTAATATGCTGAACAATTTTTATTTTAAAAAACATTCTTAGTGGAACTACATGTTTGTTTGTTTTTTCTTTATCATTTTTCATTATCTTGATTTATTCCTCCAAAGAGCACTCTAAAGGACAGGTAATTTCTAGGGCAGGTGAACTGGAGTTGGGACAAGGCTGACAAGGACAGACTGTCCACAATAAAGGACAAACCATCATAATATGTCAAGAACAGTGCAGTACTTTTCAGAAGTATCCATCACATCAGCTAATTAGGAAAAGTCTATAATGAAATCCAAATTTTTAACACCCAAGACTTGATTAGCTTTTACCTCCTCTCCTAAAAGAGTTAATTTTTCAGAATCTCTTAAGGAAAGCTTAATTAGTTCACTTTCAGTGATGGAAAGGATGAGAATTTAATGGAGGAGCTTTGCAGATATACAGAACGTTCTATAGGAATGAAAGCAAGTTTTGATATAGAAGAAAAGAATTGCTGAGCCAGTCTTACTAGAAGGCAAAGAGCAAGTGAGTTGGAAGGGGCTTTTATGGCTTAGAGCAAAGGATAAATCCACCTCAAACAAAAGATGTTTCTACCAAACAAAAGGATTTTCACAGGCAAACAAGAAAGCCAATGTTGCAAGTAGAGAAAATATCTCAGAAATTTCCACTTCAGAACAAGTCCCAAAATTTAACATGTAACTACTAACTCTGATGATTGGCTAGTCACTAACATAATATGGTAATTTTAGCAGTTTTGATAGGTTATATGTAAATGTAAAAGGTATTGTGTATGATGGTGACTGGCAGTCATGTATTAAGATGCTCTGTAATGAAAAGTATCTAATGCATTGTGACCAGAACTAGAGGGGCTTCAGGACAAACAGCTTGCCTATAGACAGCAGCTCTGGGCTCACCCACGACCCTCAACTGCTGGAACCTCGCCTATGCAATAAACAGCATTTTAGTAGCTGGCTGAAGCCTCTGTCTCTCCATCAGGCTCTTACATTTCAGAGTTGCCCTAAAGAAACAATAAATACTACAAAGGGAAACAATACTAGACAGAAGAGTATTGTCACATGGGAGGAGATGTTTTCATGTAAGAACCTCAAGAAGAGAAGGCAGATTATTACACTATACCAATTAGCAGTAAATGTTTCAAAAAGTAAAATTAACAAGAGAAAAATAATTTATGAGAGAACTTTTGAATTAAAAGGGAGGGAACTAACCTGTTCATTTAAGCTAGCAAAGAATTTCTTGTGCTTTAGAGGACTAAAATATCGCATTATCAGTAATTTGCCATGGCATGAAACTAATATGCCAAATAAGAAACATTGTCCTCTAAATTATATATCAATATAAGAAATTAATCCATAAACTTTTTACACAAGTGCATCTAAAAAACTCTGCAGGACTGAAAACATAGTCAGCTATTTGAATAATTGATCAAATGTGGAGAATTGCTAAGGAAGTGTGACTGGAGTGAAAGGCTCCTGCTGGGGAAGTAAATGGCTGCAAAACAACTGGCCTGGGGAGTATGATAAAATGTGACTGCCTGTGCGCTGCAGAACACCCACTGCCTTCTGTGATTTTGCATCCTGGACATAATTTTTAAATCTCTACTTTCCCAGCATTGCATGTACTCCATCCTGTTCAGATTTCACATAGTAAATGCAGTTCTGTAGTTTGGATATGGGTCTGCTGTTGTAAAAAAAAAGCAAAATAAGCCTGTAGGTGATGAAGCAAAAAAACCCACAGACTTTGTTTGAAAAGCCACTGAATGTCCACTGGCTGAAAATATCAGAATCATTATTTTATAGCTGCCATCAGAAACAAAAAAAAATTGTGATTTTGAGTTACGACTTAGATGTTGAATTAATATTTGTAATCACCACTTACTGTGTATGAATTAATGAGAAATTGAATTAAGTATTAAAACTAGATATGGTAAGTCCTGTCACAGAATCACAGAATCATGGAATGGCTTGGGCTGGAAGGGAAATTGAAGATGATCCCGTTGCACCCCTGCCTTCCACTGTCCCAGGCTGCTCCAAGCCCCAATGTCCAACCTGGCCTTGGACACTGCCAGGGATCCAGGGGCAGCCACAGCTGCTCTGCGCACCCTGTGCCAGGGCCTGCCCACCCTGCCAGGGCACAATTCCTTCCCAAGATCCCATCCAGCCCTGCCCTCTGGCACTGGGAGCCATTCCCTGTGTCCTGGCTCTGCAGTTCCTGAGGAATTGTCCCTCTCTGGTTCCCTGCAGCCCCTCAGACCCTGGAAGGAGCTGTGAGCTCTCCACACAACCTTCTCCTCTCCAGGCTGAGCAGCCCCAGCTCTCCCAGCCTGGCTCCACAGGGGAGGTGCTCCAGTCCCCTCAGCATCTCCGTGGGCTCCTCTGGACCTACAGGATTTTTCCATTGCTCTCTGGATTGCAATGAGGATCAATTACTAGAGAATGTATGTCAAACCGTGTCAAATTCCATTCATGCTTCTAACTCCAGGGGGTTGCCAAAAACAGAGAAAAAGAACCATTTATTTTTTTACTCAGCAATATAAAGATATCAAACCAGTCAGAATAGGCATAAAGTATTTCCCCATAAAAATATTTCATTAGAAGTTATTTTTACTTTATTTTTAACTTATGCTTACTCTATATTAAAAATCTCATGGAATTAGTTAAAGAAGTCAACTGTAAGACTGTCCTGGAACTTCTATTTCTTTTTACATTGCTCCAGTATTTATCTTAGGGTTGTTTTCTTTTTTGTTTGTTTGGTTGGTTGTTGTTGTTTTGGAGGGTTTTGTGGGGGTTTTTTGTTTGTTTTGGGGGGTGTGTTGGGGGTTTTGTTTGTTTGTTTGCTTTTTCTTTTCTTTGTTTTTTAAGTATCTTAGGGTGCCAGGATCACTAGGGCAGAGGGTATACAAATAATTATTTTGATATTATAATTTATTATGTAGATATAGGAGAATAACACATCTAAAAACATTCAGTGGTGAAGTCCACCCATGCAGTTAGACACGTTGAAGTACAGAAATCCTTCAACATCTTCTGAACTATGACACCCATAGCATTTTGTCTGCATGATCAGTAGCTTATAATTAATAGCAAGTTTAAGGAACACCGTGATGACTCATTCAGCAGACTTTATAACTTCATTTTTTTTCACCATGGGAAAAGAGAAGGAAGGTGCAGAGAAACTGAACTTGCTGAGGAATTATGTTCCAGAACACAATACAAGAGTCCTTATGTGCTTTACCTCGCTGCTTCTGCAAAGTGCATATATGATCCTAATTTCCAAACTAAGTTGGGTGTCCAGAAGCTTGCTAAAATTTGCTAATCACTAGGATACCTGCAACTCACTCTGCAGTCAATAGTTAACAGTTGGTAGGAGCACAGCCTTTGGTTTGGAATTGATTTTGCATTTGTTCAAGGATGGCATTCGTAGTGACAAGTGAGACCAGATATGTGGACACACACATTCAGA
>VZTT01047896.1:0-10343 GCA_013400855.1 Buphagus erythrorhynchus
TAAAATGTCTCCATGACTTCTGTGTCTGCTATCTATATAAAACAGCAGTCTTCCTGTTTGCTTAAGAAATCTTGACAGGAATATACGCAGTAACTTCTCCCTTCTGGAAACCAAGAACATTTCTGCAAATAACTTGGCCTGGAAGTATACAAAACCAGAAATAGGATCTTGTTCTGTCCACTCAACATCAGCTCAGCTTTATAAAATCCTGACTTCTGGGCTACATGCTGTTATTCTGGTCTAAACTGGTTTTTATTGGTATGTTTTCACAGGGATATATTTTCCCCCCTTAGGGTGCTATCTAGAAGGATAAAGCTATGCTAAAACTGAGAGAACCTTACCAGCAATTCTGACAATTCATGTGCCATCTAAGCAGAGAAATTTATTTAACAGTAGATTGAAACTGTATACTAGAAATGTCATGTGCAGTTGATGGATTTTAATTATAAACAGTGCCTCAGTTGCTTGGTTGATTTCTGCTGAGACATTGCTGAGGCTGCCACATGCACTGTGGTTTTTGTATTCCATCTGCAGGTACGGTGGAACATTTCAAAATCTTTCGGTAAAATTACCCATCACTCTGAATAAATTTTTCCAGCCAACAGAGATGTCTTCTCAAGACTTTTTTCAGCGTTGGAAGCAGCTGAGCAAGTAAGACTTTATACTTGGGCTCTTGTGGTGGGCAAGGGAAGAGAAAGGTATATTGTGAATGAATGTAGCTGGTGCAGTGCCTCATCCCATACTCAGTCTTGTAAGCCATGAGCTCCCCTGATAGAATTAATTGCTATTGGAAATGCTGTTCATAATGTATTTATCTTGCCTTGTCTTGCAGTCCAAAACAGGAAGTACAGAATATCTTTAAAGCAAAGCACCCGATGGATGCAGAGATCACGAAAGCAAAGGTGGGTGGTGATGTGATATTTTTAATTCATCATGTACAGGGCAGTGGCAGGTCCTGTTTTAACCCCAGCTGACAACTAAGCACCACACACCTATTTGCTTACTCTTCCCCAATGGGGTGGGAGAGAATAGGAAGGGTAAAAGTGAGAAAACCTGTGGACTGAGGTAAAGAGAGCTCAGTAGGTAAAGGAAAAGCCATGCACACAAGCAAAGCAAAGAATTAGTTCAGTGCTTCCCACTGGCAGGGAGGTGTTTGGCCATCCCCAGGGCAGCAGGGCTCCATCAGGTGTAATGGTTTCTTGGGAAGGCAAAACAACATCACTGTGAACATCCTCCCATTCTTTATTTTCCCAGCCTTATATGCTGGATATGTATGGGATATCCCATTGTTCAGTTGTCCTGGCTGTGTCCTGTCCCAGCTCCTTGTGCATCTCCAGCTTCCTCACTGATGGGGGGTGAGGAGCAAAAAAGACCTTGGCTCTGTGTACTCCCTGCTCAGGGATAACTAAAACATCCCTGTANATGTGATAGATCATGGCAGTGCTGAGTTGAATGGACAGTTTCTAGCTGTACTTTGAATTAGATGCAGTCTTCAGTAGCAGCTGGAGACTTGAAGCTGTTTAAGAAAGCACCAATTCACTGCTTAAAACTGAATTGGAAGATAGTTCAAGCTTTAATTTATACTTGAGGTACTGGTTAGAAAAGGAAAGTGACTTTTTGGCTGCCTTAGGCAAAACAGAAGTGGGTGTGTAAGACAGGAACGGCTGTATCAAAGCGAGAGGAGACTGATGTTAAATCTTAATTTGCTTCTCAGTAGCTTTTGAAAACAGCCTTATTTACAGAACAGCTCATTTATCATGGTCAGCCTTCAAAAATTTGTAGTAATGAATTTGTCTTGAAGATGGTGACTGTTTAGGTATACTTGGTATTTGTGTCCTTCTCTCCCCACATCTAAATCTTCTGGGTTTCTTTCACAGATAATTGGATTTGGGTCAGCCCTGCTTGAGGAGGTAGATCCCAATCCTGCTAACTTTGTTGGTGCTGGTATCATACACACAAAAACCACTCAGATTGGATGCTTGCTGCGCCTTGAACCCAACCTCCAGGCACAGGTATCTGTGTAATTACCTCCAGCTTAGACACAAGTTCTCATTTGCACTAAATACCTCTATGTATCTGAAACTCCTTAAGATATTTAAAAATCACTGTGGCAATAGCTGCTTATGACTGCAGACTCCAACAAGAAATTAAATTGTAGCAGCTGGTCCTAACAAGAGATCGTTGTAATATTCCAGAGTGTCTTGTGCATTTTGGGTCAGATTAAGCATGCTTCCTTTTGCTATTTTAAATTAGTAAAAGAGTAATTGGTTAAAAGAGAAAGCGTAAGCAAGTGAGTACAATGTTAGGAGTATTTTTACTAAAGCTTTTTTGACAGACGTGTTACCAAAATTAACTAAGGATTAAAAATAAGGTTTGGGTGGTTGTATCTTCTGCTTTTCCACAGCATTTGCTCCTCTTAAACAGATATTCTGGACAACACCTTTCTGTTAAAGCCAAAAAATACTTAATAACAGTAATTCTCAACAAGGGTTTGAAGAATAGGGTTGGTTCAGCCAGTGGTTTGAAAAAGCTGTGTTGCTTGGTGGCTCACTGCCTCTGAGTGTTTTGACATCTTTTTCCTACCAAAGCTTACAAAGCAAGTAAGAGGTAACTGTTAGTTTTCACTGTTGACTGTGCATTCCTTTAATGCCAAACTGTTTAAAAAGTATTATTTTATGTTCTTTTTCAGATGTATAGGCTCACACTACGAACAAGTAAAGAAGCTGTATCTCAGAGATTATGTGAATTGCTGTCAGAACAGTTTTAATATTAACCATGTCAGTTTTGGTTTTTCCACTTATATCACTGTCATCATACTGCAAATAAATGTCTTGTACATCACTGTCTGAGTACTGCAATGTTAACCAATACCAGCTCCCTGCCTTAATAAGACTTGACCCTTGTTTGAAATTAAGACTATAAAATGTACAGTACAGGGAAGTGACTTTTTCCATTAGAAATGGCTTTTAGTGTGTTACACAAAGGGTGGGAGGGCTGTCTTTTGCTCCTTTTTTTTGCAGAGGTCAGGCTTTTAAACTTGTTGAAGGGAAATTGTTTTATTAGTGGCAATCAAGGATTTCAGCTGAAAATAGCTCAAAAACCTTCTGCTTCAGTACCTTTGAGAGATACTTCCTCTGCTCTGAGCTGAAAGAAACCAATGTACTGCTGCTCAGGAAGGTTAATTCCCATGTTAATGTAGAGTCAAAACTTTCTAAAGGTGAGCATTGCCACAAGTTGTCTACTGGATGGAAGGGCAGATTTGAAGATGTGTTTGAATCTGATTAAAGTGAACATTTATGTTGTCTCGCCAATCTTTGTATTTGAAAAATGCCACAGGACCAGAGTCTTAAAAGTATTCATCTTTTAATATTTTACACCTTAATGTTTTCTGATCTTTGGATTGAACACAAAAAGCTACTCTTAATCCTTCTGCTTATCTCCGTCAATGAGGTGAGCTTCTCTGGTAGGGGGTGAATGAGTATATACTTGTTCATTGTTTCTCAGTGGAGTTAAATATTCTGTTCTATGTTTTTTCTGTTTGCCATCAGACTTCACCAGTAATAGTCCTAATGATGTGATACAATTAACTGCAGAAACTAGTATTGTATAAAAGAAGTGGGAAGAAATGGGCCCTTGAAAGGCTGTAAGGCATGCACTCTGAGGTGAAAATGGAATTTTAATCAATATCTTTTCCCCAGTGTACATTAATGTTCAGACTCAAGAGGTTGAATAACTGGTATCTAAGCAGTTTCCTTCTTGTGAGTGGTAAAAATGTCCAACATGGTGTAGAAAACTTCTGTTGAAACTGAAAGTAGAAGACCTCAAAATGTTCAGCTTTTCTAGTGGTTTTTACAGCCAAAGCCTTTGTACCTTGTTTAACATCAAACTCTGCAGCCTCTCTGCAGAAGTCAGTGGACTGAAATTTTGGCTCACACTCCTCAAGCCTTGAGATGCAACAGAGGCTGCTAAACCAAAGCAGGTGAGGCAGCCCAGTTAAAAACCCTGGGCTGGTGTCAGCAAGAGCTACAGATCATGGTGAACAAAATCAGCTCCAGCTGACAGGAGAAGAGAACATCAGGTCAAGATTTCCTCATGGTCATTGAAAGGAAGCCTGCACAACACATACAGACAAGTGTGCCTGGGAAATGAAGCTGTTGAGTCATGGTGGTGACACTGAAAATACATTTAAATGAGGCTGCTGTCATGCTGCTCAGTGCTCAGCAGGGGACAGGATTCTCCATGATTGAGTGTGCCTTGTTTTTTGACTTCAGTGCTTTGAGCTTAAATGATGGAACTGGGAGATTATCACTTGGTTTGGCTGAAGGCTCCTGATTGTACCTGAGTAAAAGTGAAAAATGAGGAACAAAGGTTTGGCTGTGATGTGTGGATTTTGGGGGATATGTTTTGTTTTTCCAGAAATGATAACTGTGGATATACAAAGGCTGAAAACTGGGCTAAAGGCTTGATCTTTCTGTAGAAGTTCTCTTGAACAATTGGCCCCTTTAAGGCCTTTCAAATTCTTCTTGCTCAAGACTCTTTAATCACAAATATTGTCATTGAAAATCTTGGTGGGCAGTTCCTGCAGTCAGGTTGGGCAGTTGGCAAATACTGATGGAATACCTTTTGTTTTGGCCTCTCGATGTTGTGTGTCTCATTATTAGTCCTGTTATGTTAACCATGCTCTTGGCTGCTCTGTTAAAATCTGATGTGCTGAACTAAAGGGAGTCTTAGCAAGGACAAGAGGACAAGGTTCTTTTGTATTTTCCAAATCCTGTCCCCCTGAAAAAATGTTCTGTGCCCTCATTAAAGGACACCTTGAGACACTGCACTACTTTATTTCACTTTGCTTTGGTTCAAGCTGTGCTAAAATGTGCATTAAAATGTGGGAAGGAGGGGGGGTAAGGGAAAGTGTCTTTTCAGTGGTGACTGTGTTAAGCTTATGACTGTTCACTCTTTGTATTAAATGTCAGCTCAATGAAGCCATGAGCAGAAAAGTGAACAAATTAAAGACAAATACTCGATTTTTTTTTTTTTGTGAATGATGGTTAACTTACCAGTGATGTATCCTGTCAAGCAGACAAAGTAATTTCTGCAGTAAACAGTGTTATTGTTTTTAAGTGCAGTATTTTCAGGCATTGACATGTGAAAATAACTGAATAGCAAAACAGGTAGCATATGTTCATTCTTGACCTACACTCCAGTATGTAACATTTATGGTGATTGTCTTATTTGTATAAAACAAAGTTCTGTCAAATTAAGTGGAGAATTTTCATATAGAAGACTATATATTAGACTATATTCATCAGAAGAACATATTAAGATTAAATAAATGATTAGAACAGTGATTAAACTGTCTTTTTTTTGTCTGGGGGCATGAAGGTGTAAAAATACTCTCATGGAATGGTTGTTGTGGAACAGAATTCCTGTGATTCTTTTATGAGATGTACTATTGAGTTTGTTCACTGGAGTTTTACCTGGTCTATAGATTCCTGCTCCCCCAGTGCGTGAGTTTGATTTTGTTCTTGTTTGGTTACAAGTTATAAATACTCTATTTTAAAAAAGCTCCAGATCTCTCTCCCTAGAGTGTTTAACAGCAGTAAGTACATGAGCAGTGCTTGATGCAGTAGACTCCTCTAATAGTGGAGTAGGGTTGAGGCTAGGCAGCACACACCTGTATTGCATGGAGGGAAGAAGAGTAGTCATCTAAACTGTTAAATAACCTCATTTAAGCTTTAAAGGTATGCTTCAGATTCTTCTCTTAACTTGCTAAAAGGGAAAAAAAGCCACTCTGAGCTTTTGTGCAATCATACAGCTTTTTCTTAAATGACTTGCAGAAAAAGTAAAGATGCTCTAGAGTGGCAGCTAGTGGAAATTGCTTGTGAGTGAACCACTTGTATCGTGTTAGATGCCTGTGGGCTTGGATTTCTTGCACAGAAATGCCCTCAGCTTCCTGCTTTATCCCAAAGCTGCTCCATGTGTGTTAGTTAGGTTTCTAGAAATGTCCCACCACACTAAGGGTGCTTGTGGAAATGTCACCATTCACTTTTGGGTCATGTAGCACCTTCCTTTCCAACCCTGTGGGTGATGAGCACATGTGCTGTGTCCACTTTCAAAGGCAAGGAACAGGTCACTTCCTTTCTCCCACTGAAGTAGTGGGCTCTTCCCCAGGTCCAGGTTGACTGTAGTGAACCTGATGGACTCTATTTCACTTTAAATGGTCAAATAAGGAGAAAGAAGGTAGCAAATTCAGTTTCTTCTACTTTATTTGAACATTGAATTTTTGTTACTGCCCAGTGCATGGGCCAGGTTGTAGCCTCTGGTTAAATAAATCACCCTGAGCAAGGCCAGTTTCTTCCCTCCTGATCCCCACCCTGAACCTGTTTTTTATTTCTGTGCCTGGTCTATCTTTCCTCTTCTGCACCACACCCTGTTCCTGATCAGGAATAATTAATTTATCTGGTAACTCCATTGGCAGTCCATGCAGCTGCTCAGGCAGGCTGACAGCAAGACTATCCTGTGTAATCAGTACAAGAGAACTCAGCAACAAGCTGTGGAAGGATTAACTTGTGATCAGGGTTTAATTACAAAAAATGGTATCTGCAGCCATCAGGTCTGGCTAGTGTGTGCAGCTGTCAAAGTTACACACACAGCCACTAAATACAATTATTTCTTTGATGAGCTTCCTTCCAGGGTTATCTGGGTCTTGGCACGGTAGTTGGAATTGCTTCTTAAGAAGTTCAAGTGGCCTACAGCAGCCACATGCTGTGGTGACCATCATCTTCTCAACATCCAGCCTGTGTGGAAGGGAGGGAGAATCAGTTGGCATTTGTTTACAGCATTTTAGGCTCACAGCCTTTCAAGTATATGAACCTCTTTCTTTCCTATGGTGGGAGGTTTAGAGGAAAGAGCACAGCCCTCAGCTGAATGGTTCTGTAAACTGCAGGACTACAATGTGAGAATTAATTCCATTTTAAGTTCTCATGACACAGAAACTCTGATGTGCTGAGGTGGTGTGCTGCCTTCCATTTTAGAACAAGACGGACTCGATCCTTGTGGGTCCTTTCCAGCTTGGGATAGTGTGTGATTCTATGATCTCAAACCCTGTTAGGCCTCAGACCTCACTGGAAAACTAATAGAATTTGATTTTCCTGGTCTCTTTTTGGCCTTCTGAATATTTGTAAAGTAACTAGGGATTAAATTTATTAAAGCTGTGCATTGGACCACTTAGTGTTCACAAAATACCTCTTTTGCAGATGCTGAATTATGTGTGTTCCATTTGCAGTTCACAGAGGGAGGAAAATCTCTTTCTCCCTCTGAACAGTTAGTACTGGAATCTGACGTGGTGGCTGTATGATGCCACTTCTGGGTGTGAGGGCAGCTAACAAGGTAGAAGACTTGCATATAATTGCTGAGTTCACAGTACCAGAGCACAGGTAGGTGAAGTGAGAGCTTGAATAGGCAGGTAAGGATTTGAGTCTGTCCTTATAGTACTGCAGTTCTTAGGCTGTTGATTCCTGACTGTGTTCAGCCTCCTGCTGGACTTGGTTCTGCCTTTCTCTTTGTCATTGGGAAACTATTGATAACAAGCCAGAACTCAGGTATGGGAAAAAGAGAGTTAAGGAAAACAATATTTTTTTGGAAAAAGCTCTTTTGAAGTGGAGAAAAGTTTTCTTGGTTTCAGTTAAAACTGGGTTTTAACCACAACTTTCTTAGCAATTGAGACTAACCTTAAGTCTAAAAGTCTTCCTCCAGGTTTCACAGCCCTTTGTCAACTTTCAGGATACAAGGTCAGTCACTCAGTTTTCAAAATGCTGGGGGACACTTGAATGTGCTTTGAAGGGGACAATTTTTAGCATCAGGATTAAATTAGTTTCTGCAAAAGCAAAGCCCTTCATTGCTTTCCATTCTTTAACATTGTATTGGCTTGGATTGTTGGGATTGTAACTTTTTTTTTCCCTCAATAACTGAACTCTAATACTGCTGCACTTTTACTTGTATTGAAGCCTTGATTTCTTGTCAGATTCTCCTAATGGGCAGCAGAACTGCACAGGCTCAGATAGTACCTTTGTAATTATAAAATACACATGAATTACACTATTAAGAGCATGTTATAAGACAGTTGAAGTGACATTACTTCCCTTAGATGAAACTTCTTATTTTACTGTCTTAGCTATTTGAAATAGGTATTTGTAGTCTAAACCACTTTTTCAATCTTTAACAAGCAAACAAACAAAACCAAAACCCCAACCATCAAAACAACAGAAAAGCCTTCCAAACCTGCAGCACTGATGTCTGGCTTTTTTCAAAAACAAAACAACAAAAACTTAAGGAAGTGAGATGACCTTCCTTGATTAGATGTAAATCCCTGTGTAATAAATTACCTTATTGTTGCTATTAACTGGTTTATACAGCAACATTGTGTATTGCTGGGTGGATCCTAACCACATTTTCCTCCCTGAATTATAAAGGCACAGTAATTCATAAATTTTCCTACTTACAGATGACTAAATAAGGAAAACAACCTTAGTACTGTACAGCCTTAGTTATCCTTACTTTGTTGAAGATGGACATGATCCTTCACATCGGCTCAAAGTGACATTTGTAGAACAGCCTTTGTAAGTTATTTCTTCTTCATATTCAACTTGTCTACAAGGCTCTGTCAAATGTAAAAAAAAATTCTGCTATAATTCATCTTGGTCTTCTTGAGTGACCTTTGTTAGATGCCAAAACCCTCCATACTTGGTTTCATGGAAAACCATTCTTATTGCATGAGATAATTAACAAGTCACAAGTGAGTTACGCAGCAAGCGAAGGTTTTAAACTGGGCACTAAAGTTGCAGGAGAGGCTTACCCTGGAGGACAACAAAAGAAAGTAATTTTAAAAGGAAATTTTATTTTTTAAGAAAACAGAAGTTGTTGGAATTAGAAGTGATTAAAAAAAAATCCTGTTAAGAATATAGTACACATTCAGTCCAGCATGGAAAAACTAATTCCCTGCTGAGCAGACAAAGATACAAAGAGAACAACCAGTTGGCTCATTCTGGTAGAATTGTTTCTGGTTCACAGACTTTACTTACTTGAAAATTGCCTAATTTACTCATTTTAGGGATATATTTATGGGTAGCCAGAAGTTTACAACTTGCCTTACTACAGATAATGTTTAATGCTACATGTTAGGTAACAATTCTATGTGTCAATGTTACATTTTCTCCTGGCTTGAAGCTTTATGAACAGAAAGCTGACTGAAAACACAGGTTTTCCAAGGAGTTCGAAGATAGTGTTTGAAGTTTATGTTAAGGAGAACAAAGATGTTGAAAACTATGAAGGCAATTCATGTACTTCTCACGCCTGATCCTGCACAATGGTCTTCTTCAGATTCCCTGCTGAGAGAAAGGTTTATTGAATTATATATATTGAATTATATTGATTATTGAACATTATTGCTGGGGAGGCTCAGTTAATGCTGTAGTATGACTTCGGGATTTTCTTATTGGAAAATAAGTCAACTACTCAGTGGGCAGTAGACTAAGATGCTGTATCTATATGCCCAAGTGTGCAGAGCATATGAGAGCTAACAGGAAGGCTGCAGGGTAAGGAGGGGATAGCCTGTTCCAATAAGACATTTCTTACACTGCTTTTTAAGATGACAGAATAAAGGTTCTGTGGGTTCTGTGGTTCTCCTGAAGTGCATCCCCTCAGAGTCTTTAACTCACACTTAATGCTTAAAATACTGAATAGCAGGGAACCTGTATGAAATATAAGACATCAGGCAATAGATTTATAAAAACTGCAGAGAGGCAAAAAGAAAAGATGGAGCCAGTGGGTACAAATAGGATCATAGCCAAATGATATGTAAAAAAAATTCATACACTCATCCAAAAACAAGACATTAAAAGCAAATCCATGATAAAGGAAATGATATGGAGATACATTACCATGTGGCACTGTTGATGGCACAAGAGAGGACAGGGATGTTGAAAGTCCAGAGGTGAGAGAAGGAGAGGATGTTGTGCGGGCAGTGGTCAGTGTTGTTGTTCGCAGGGAACTCCTTTCAACCAACTCTGTAGAAGCCGTAGTGATAACATGGGGAACAAAGGTAATGGTTGTAGATAGAACAGTTGGGATCAATGCTGGCCTGGACCGAGCAGAGATACTGGTAGGAACAGCTAATGAAGATGTTTTGCCATACGGAGTCGATGTGGTGTTTTGGAAGTAAGAATGTGTGGTGCTCTCAGCAGACCTAAATGTGGAAGTAGTCAGGGATGTAGGCACAGACATTGTGCTGACGGCTGGGGCCAAAGCAGAAGAGAATGGAGACACGGCAGTGGATGGCAGCCGGGTGC